>ML819836.1:115760-157886 GCA_009831015.1 Picea engelmannii | reverse complement strand
CATACAGGCTTCTAACAATTCTCCAATCGATCTCTTACTAGCTTGCTTATGCTTAACCTTTTCCATGAGCAATCTCCTCAATATATAGGAGAAGATGGTTTAGTTACTTGGATAGGGAATGATCCCAATATATCTGGAAAGTCAGTATTTTGCCAACCATTCGAGAGACAACTCATCTTTCTAGAAGATTCCCTTCTAGAAAGATCGAGAACTTATCCATTTTCCTTCTTTAAGATCATGTTCGCACCCTAGCCTTGAGTACAGTGCGAGAAGTTCGCACCCAAGCTTGAAGCAGCATGCGAGAAATAGGTATTCCCGCAGGTGACTATATAAGCAGCCTGCGAACTATCTTTTAAAATATAATTTCTGGAAACTGATAAATGTAACTTTTCTCAGGAAAATGTTCCTATGGAAGAGCTTGATATTTCATCATCATGACATTATCATAACACCATCACAATGACCAAAATTGCGGATAACACTCTGGTGGACGTAGCACACACTGGGTGAACCATGTATATCTGTGTCTCTATTGTATTGTGTATCTTCTATGTCTTTTTTTTGCATTTGTTTTATTTTATTGCTTCACGATCCTGTTTTTCCAATGCAACCTTTGCAGGCCAATGCTCCACGAACTTGGTTCAGGATCCTCTTAACAATGCTACAAGTGAACCTTCCTAGTGCCTTCTCTCACAATATGCTGATCACCTCAAGGGAAGGGAATGTATAATGTATTGTATGGGAGAAAAGGGATAGAGAGGTAATGCTGAGGCAATAACTCACAAAAGGCTGCAAGTACTTAGGCAAGGAAGGAAAGGGAATTTAGGCAGAGTTTCACCGTTCTAATTCTTGATTGTGGAATGAGACCCCAAGACCTCCTTTTGTATGAAAAAAGGATGGTTATTAGGTTGGGGGAAGGGATATAGCAGGTGAATTGGTTGGGAAACATCCAATAGCTCATTAATTCCACATAATTCCTTGCAACTTTTTAATTCTTGCAACTTTCAAAGGTATACACGGGTTGTTTAGTGTGAAACAAGCATATGTATGTGGGGTGTCTAGTATTAAGCAAGTGTATGTATGCGGGAAGTAGTACAACAGGGTGCGTACATGCTCTAAAAAATGGTTTTTTAAATATAGTTATTCAGCAATGATTTGGAAAATTATGTAGGTAGGAAGGTCAATGCCATGTATGCATGAGTAGGGAATTTTAGGGTTATAACATATGCCCCCTAAAGTATGAGTTCAGAAGAGAAACTGATGGCCTAAATACATTACAATATCTTCACCAATTAGAATGCATGAAATCAAGTGAGTCTGGGACTAGAGTTCGGGAGGTGCCATTTGCAAAACAACAATTGTCTCTCCGGGGCGGGCATACCCATGATCAGGATGAACTAAATCATGGATGCCAATAAAATACACTGCCTATCCATATCATATAACTATATAAAGTGTATCCACAAGAAATACATAGAGGATCTACCTCTCAAAATCAGTCGAAGATATATAAGTACAATATGCATATTCAAGAATCTAGGGACACCTGCGGCTGGAGATGAGAACTTCATAGATCGAGAAACAACTTCAAGGTATTAAAAACTCAGGTAGGAGTACAATGAGAGTGAAAGAGTCACTACTTTGAGGTCTTCGACAAGACATCGGGAAAATACTATAGGATCTCGATTATCAGGCAGAGAAATTCGTCGATTTTGAATCTAGACTTGACTATACTCTCGGGATGGTCGACTCATGAAAGTAAAGAGGCAAACTACAGAAAGGTCGACTCAGGTTGGGTTAAAATTCCCTTGGACAAAAGCACGAAAGATGATCAGACTCAAGCAACGTAACATTGACATAAGTCTGTGATGTAGGAGGCACCACAAACTCTCCAAATGTTTGGAAGAGTAACCAAACAGAGGAGGAAACAACTCTATGTAGCGAGAACAACTTCCTAAGGTCATACTAGATCCCAATGATTGACGAACAAATGGAAGGATGTGCTTTTTCCAAGGGAGAGTATCTTTGCTCCCCCCCAAAAAATAATGTATATTTCCCATCCCTTCTTTTTGGAATATTTCATTTTTTTGTCTTTTTCAATTTTGAAACGAGTTTGAAAAATAATAAAAAAATGCTACGTTACAAAGGAGGAATGAGTGTCGCGAGAAAGCAAACTGGTTCCAAGTGCATGGAACATACTAATTCTCAAGGCAAGGAGACATGTGTAGGATAAGGACACTCGAGGAAAATTCCTCCATGGGTCAAGGTGTCAGATCATAGAGGAAAAAAGTGTTGCAAGACTTGTGTATAAGGAATGATTTAAAGGTTCAGTTGAGAGCAACATGGAGCCGACATTAGGCCAAATATGCAAATATGAGACCAGCAATGCGATTAAGCATGGCACAGTAAGACCCCGTCTATGTGAATTTTTACGAGCCCAAAGAAGGTAAGCTCGATAGTTTTTTCACGTTTAGAGAATCTGAAAAAATGCAAAAGAAGACTCCAAGGAATACCATTCTTGTAGTGAGTCCAATCAGCTTGAAAAAGGGTTAAAATTGCACCGAAAATATGTCTTTTCAAAACCATTTTAACGAGTGTGACAAAGACAATATCACTCAACAATCTTTTCAATTTTAAGGAGTCTGAAAAGAGCTTAACTATGGACTCACAACCTTTTTTTGATTTTAGTCTCCTTATCTGGAAAAAGTGTAAAAGTAACTGAGGAGAAATCTCCCAGCGAGATGAATCTCCCGAGGCGTACCTTTTTCTGCTATAATCTACTAGCTAGAAAAAGGGTTAAACTCATGCCAAGTAGATGTTATTATGGACCAATTTAACGAGTGTGAAGGAACAAGGTCACCCGACGATCTTTTCAATTTTAGAGAGTCTGAAAAGAGATTAACTATGGACTCCAAGGGGGTTCCTTTTTCATAAGTAATCTCCAAGGCCTGAAAAAGGTGATAAACGAAAACCAAGGAGAATGTTCCTTTTTTGAAAATTTAGTCCCTCAGGCTCGAAAAAGGGTTAAACTTATGCCTGAGAATACTCTTCTAGCGAACCGAAGTTCCTAGAGCATACCTTTATTCATAAAACTAGCCATGTGGATTGGAAGAGGGGTGAACTACCGTTAGACAAATGCGCCTTTAAATTTTTGATTGGTGAGCGTGAAGGGAAACAAGATTGCTCGACAATATTTTCAATTTTAGAGAGTCTGAAAAGGGATTAAAGAAGACTCCAGGGGGATACTTTTCTCAAGTAATCCAGACGAGATCGAAAATAATAAATACAGTCTCATTGGATGTTTCTTTCGAATTTTAAAGCGATCTTGAAAGACAACAAAGCGTGCTCATTAGGGAGTCCTGAGGGTAAGGCCAAGAATGATGATTAAAAAAAATAATGAGGCTTTGATATGTAATCATGATGGGACTAAACGGGGACTCCCAATCCTATAGTCAAAATTGACAGCATGGATACCAAAATGCAGCAAAGGATCTACCTAGGGAATCCATGTAGAGGTAGGCTCTACCACCTGATTACGACACTTCTAAAGAAACAAAAAAGGTTCCGTGTCGCACTTCGGTGGGGTCTATCCTATGGCAAAGTGGAAAATACAATGAGATGTAGAAAGTGGTAATGAAATCCTAACTTATATGCAAAAACTGGAAAAAAATGGACTTTTACCAAAGGATGATGAAAATGTAACCAATCCCAAAAATAATTACCAAACCAAAAGGAGAAAAGTACTAGAACGACTAATAGATAGCTCAGAAGTGAATTCTAGTAGCCACCAAGCCAAGAAAAATGACAAAGGGGACCAAAAAGGGGCAGAAAGGAAAAAAAAAGTCTATAAATAGAAGTGGATAACTCGTTTTCACCATTGCAAATTGGAAATTACGAAAAAGGTAAAAAAAACCCTTCATCAAAAGAGTGGATTCTGGGAGATACAGTGGACGAAACACCCTCTTTCTTGGACCAAGTAAGTACATCAAACTTCCTCTTGCATTTCAATTCTTCCCTTTTAAGTTAATTTTAGGTTTGGGATGGGCACACCCTTGTAAAAGGGTCATGTATGCATGTATGTGGGATATCCAAAGCCACCCTGCGTATATACTCGGGCAGAAGAATAAACAACCCAAGTACACATGAGACTGTGTAGTAAACAACCCACGTATACCTCCCTTTAGATTAAGAAAAAATGAAAAAGCAAGCATTAACAACTCTCCAATATTTCATGTGATAGGATGTATGTTCATTGGAGGGAGAGAGAGAATGAGGAGCTTGATAGCTTAGTCGAGGAGGACCCTATGGCCATCACTACACTGAAACAGTGTGGTTTGTGGAAATTTTTCCAGTGTCCATTTATGAGGGCACAACCGAGATTTCTTAACACTCTTGTGGAGTATTAGCATCCTAATGCTGAAGCTTTTATGCTGAAGGGTCAGTCACTGACCCTGACTACAGAGGACATTTATTTTCCAACTTGCCTCTTGAGAAGAGGGGAACCAATCAACTTGAGGACCTTTCCTGTGGGGCCGTTCAACATTGAGGATTATATCAACATGCATTGTGAGGATGGTACTGAAAAAGTGGGTTCTCAAGTGCCGATTCAAAAGATCAACAACCTCTCTTTATGAGTGATCCTACTTCTGATCGAGAGGATTACTGGATCTGTGACACTTCATCAAGCCTCACACACACATATGCATTGTGCAATTTAGTGTTTGGAGGCAACAATATTTGAATGGAGTACCACCATGCTTGTATGCATGAAGAGACAACTCATAGAGTGTCGTAGGCATAGAAAAAGGACATTTGGGGTTGGTACCATTTTATGCTCCTTCTTCTTTGAGAGGGTGCATAGTCTCAGTCCCAGAGAGATAGTACGAGGGCATGTAGCCTCTTTCCCAACAATGAGAAAGTGGGAAACTTTACTACCTAGATAGGGTGGAGGGAGGACTATAGAGGCCTTTGATGATAAGTTTTTTGACTGGTGGGGACGTCAGATCCCGGTCCCTATGCAGGGATAAACTTCCTTAGATATCCATACATGCCTGTGCCTCCCGACGAAGAGCATGGCAAGATAGGTAACATATATTTTTTGAAGTCTATTAAATTTTTAATTTTCATATATATCCTTTTTAAGCATGTGTAGAGTACTAACTCGTGAATCCGTTATGTACAGATGTGGGGCCTATTAAACCAAGAGACTTTACCAGGACTCGACGTCATCCTTGACCAGACACAGGACCAACAACAGTAGGAGGACCATCAACTGCGGGAGGACCCCCAGCCAGAGAAGCTGATAGAGTCTTACGACGAGTGGATCAGAATCTCACTGCTCTCACTCGTGTCGTTCCTATGGCCGAGATAAGGATCTCCCCCTGGCTATGCAGCCACACGTAGTAGGGGTGCCTCAGACTTGGGTCCAGCTATTCCAGCGTCTTTCAAACACTGTCGTTCACTACGAAAGGGCCAATAAGCCTTGACCTTAGATAGTGTCAGACTATTTATGTGCCGAGGGAACTTTTTGTACTATATGTTTTTGAGTGCGTAAGCCCAACGATGTAGACCGATGACTTTTGAGGCTTTCATGCCCACTTTTTTACTCATAAAACTATTTTTTGGACACACACACACACACACACACACACACACATATATACATGTTTCTTGCTTTATGGATAACATTTTTTACAAATGTATTTACATGTGTATGCGTGTTCTTTTCTTTTTATATGTGAGCAACATGCCAATCTAAAACTTGATTAGCTATAGTATCTGTTAAATGATTGAATCTCCTAGGAACATGGATATACATAATGTAATCAAAATATCGTTCTAAAATACATACCCTAAGGAATCGTTGATGAAGAGTGGGATCATAAACGAGGTAAACCCCATTTAATTGGGACACAACCAGCTCAACATCAAAGTAAACCCGAAGGTGAGAAATGCCATATGACAAAGAATCACGTAAAAATTCTATCACTACACTGTACTTGGCAACATTATTGGTTGTATTTCCAAGACAAATACCTTCGGAAGATAACAACTAGCCTCCAGGTGTGAAAATCACCCAAGTTGTGGAAACAAGCCTCCGAGTGTGTCGGCTAGCGTTGTCCGCGAACCCAATGTAAACCTCTGATTCACTTGACTTCTGCCATAGTGAAAAACAAGACACAAATAAATACACATCCACAAGACAAAAAAGAAAAAAAATGTATAAGAGACTATACATATATACAAGAATCCACCTCAGTGACCAACCTAAGAGTAATACTTCTTAAGGTAGAGCACATTTCTAGGCTCCGCTAAATAATTTCCGTCAAAATCAACCAGATGGTAAGAACACTTATCTAAGACCTCTTTCATGATGAAAGGTCAAAACCTGATCCATATGGATATCGGTGGCCACCCACCTTTTCCAACTGGCTCAAAACAATTTTCTGACATTTTTGGCAATTTACTATTTTTAGTAGTTTTTACTTCCGGGGCCATTTTGAGGGCCTAAATGAAGGTTTTTCGGTATCGAGCTCCTAAATGATATCCAAAAGAAATTTTGATCCCCCAAAATTAATCTCCTCGATGATACCTTTCCAACGGGCTATCACACGCCTAAAACAAAGATCGTATGCAAAAGTTACGACCTCGGGAAGTTGATGTACTAGCTTACCCAAATGGGGCCCACATGACTTTTGGCGTTTCATCTCCTAGGGTTAGGTTTTTGGATGTCTAGGGTTTTTGGCATTCTTAATTATTGTAAAAAGGCCTTCAAAGCCTCATTGTAACCTTCTTCTTGCGAATGCATGCTGCCATCACATCTCTTCTTAGAGATAAGACGCCACCATTCCAACAAGCTTGTTTCCGCTGCATTTTACAGTTTCAGCTTATTTCGTTATTGAATAGAAAACCAGTTTTACTTTATCTCTGTTATTTTGTGTTAAGCACCTATTAATAATCTGTATTCATTTTGTTCTTCTCATAAAATCTGGATCAGTGGTATCAGAGCGGTTTGCTCCTTGTCGTCTTAATGCATGTCCCCAACGAGGTCGGAGTACAAAGAGTTGGGTCTCGAGCTTGTTTCTCTTGAGGACAGAAGCTCTCGCATGCCCAAGTGACCTCCCATGGAAGGAGAATAGAAAGATGATGAGACAGAAGATCCTTTCAAACTTTTGATTGAGGAAGCCCTCACGCAACAGAGGAACGAGATGATGGATAGTTTTGCGCAAATCCTTTGGCGACTACCAACAGGCGACACATCTTCTTCGAACGGAGGCGCCGCCCCCTTCAAGGTACAAATAAAATTTGATATTCCTATATTTGAAGGTCAGATAGATGCATATGTTGTAGACAAGTGGTTGAATCTACTAGAAGGGTATTTTTCTGTTCATAAATTTTCGAATAGAGAAAAGATTACTTTTGCGCTCCTCAAAGATGTTCCCCATGTCAAAGATTGGTGGGAAACTTTTTGTGAGCAAAAGGAAATAGAGGAAACCTCATTATTTTCAGTCATGGCCACTTGGGAATCCTTCAGGGATGCTATTAAGGAACAATACTACCCTGTCATAAGTTATGACGACCTGTATACCAAATGGACCACACTGTGGCAATAAAGAGACCAAGCAGTGCCAGATTTCACAAATATCTTCCATACCTTGTGCACCAAGTTGGGTATCAAAGATTCAGAGCGACATCTAGTGCTCAAGTATTGTGGTGCTCTACATAGATACATCCAGACCAAAATGGAATTTCTGGACATCTCATCCTTGGGTGCGTCCTACCGATATGCCGTCAAAATCGAGCAGAAGCTCAAACAAAAGACGCGGCAATTTGGGCCTGGGAACCCCTCACAAAAAAATCCAGGAAAGAGCAGCCCCAACCCACCGAACAAAGGACAGAGCAAAGATGGAAAGTATCAAGACTACCAGTACAAGCTGCAAGCAAAGAAGGACACTGGAAAGACAAAGAAAGATACCGGGAAGTGGTGTGACTTCCATAAGAGCCCTTGGCATAGCACTACTGACTGTCGCTCAAAGTAGTCGCTGGTGGCCAAAGTGAAAGCCTCTAAATCAGATGTGGATTCTGACTCCGAGATAGAACCAGAAAGGGGAAGATAGATCATTGACGTGGAACCCAATGCCATTGTTGCTACCACCAAGCTCCAGCCTTGTCAACCAGATGAGCCAGAAGAAGGAGAGCGCCTCTTCCATTCACAGATGTGGGTAAAAGGAACCTTGCTACACTTCCTCGTTGACAGCGGTAGCCATAAGAACCTCATCTCAGTAGAGGTCATCAAGTGGCTGGCCCTGCCAACAATTCCGCACCCACAACCCTACACCATTGGATGGCTCCACCAAGGAAGCGATCTCTGCGTCAGCCAACAGTGCTGACTGTCGTATGACATCAAGCCCTTCAAAGACGAGGTATTGTGTGATGTTGCTCCTCTCAAAGTTTTTGATTTTCTTTTGGGCCAACCTTATTTATGGAAACGTCATGCTGTATATGAGTCTAGGCCTCGTAGTGTTATTATTACTTTGAACAGGAAATTGTACAGGATACCTAAGGCAGTCCCACCTAGTGCTATTTCCTTGATCTCTGCTAAGAAATGCAGGAAGGTCATCTCTCAGATGGGGAAGTTTGTCTTCTTCATGATTCGCTCTCAGAATAAGCAAAAAATCACAGCCACATCCAGGGTCTCTGCGTCTGACCTCTCCACAGAGTAGAAGCAAGTAGATAAGGTCGTGGAAGAATACTCGGATATCTTCTCCTCACCTACAGGGGTACCTCTGCACTTCCAGGTCAAGCACCCCATCGATCTGACCCCCAGAGCATCACTGCCCAATGGGCCAGTCTATCGTCGCTCTTTGTTAGAGAATGAGGAGATCAAGAGACAGATCCAAGAACTGCTCCACAAGGGGCACATCTGCCCTAGCTCATCACTTTATGGGAGCCCAATCGTGCTGGTATAGAGGAAAGATGGAACCTAGTGACTTTGTATTGATTATCGGGCTCTGAATAAAATCACTTTCAGAAATTGGTACCCGATTCCCCAAATCGATGACCTCCTTGATCAACTCACAGGGGCCAAATACTTCAGTAAGATTGACCTGAAGTCTGGCTATCACCAGGTCCTGATAGAATAGACAGATGTATGGAAGATCGCCTTCAAGTCAAAGGAAGGACTTTTTGAATGGTTGGTCATGCCCTTTGGTTTGACAAATGCTCCAACCACTTTCATGAGGATGATGGATGATATCCTGTGACCATTTACCAATACTTTTGTAGTGGTGTATCTGGATGACATTCTAATTTACAACAAGACTTGGGCCAAACACTTGCAACATATTCAATAGGTTTTTCACACCCTGCAGCAGCACAAGCTATACGCCAACCTGGAAAAATGCTCCTTCGGCATGGACAGGGTCCATTACCTGGGCTACATCATTGATCAACATGGCGTACATGTGGATCCAGCCAAGATCCAAGTCATCCGTGACTGGCCAGCCCCAACAACACTCACTGAGCTTCGAAGCTTCTTGGGACTTGCTAATTTCTACCTCAGGTTCATGTTGGGTTTCTCCCATATTGCATGGGCCCTTAGCCAAATAAACAGGGGTGGTGGTAAGGCGAAATTTGCATGGATCCAGTCCCAACAACAAGCGTTCGATGATTTGAAGAAGCGCTTGTGCTTAGCCCCAGTACTTTCCCTACCAGACTTGTAACATCCCTTTGAGATCGAGATAGATGCTTCAGACTATGCTGTGGGCGCTGTTCTCACTTAGCACGGCCACCCCGTGGCCTATCATAGTGAGACACTGTCAAATACTGTTTGTAAGTACCCTACTTATGACAAAGAAATGTACTCCATTGTGCAAGCATGCCGCCAGTGGAGACATTACATTCTTGGGAAGGAGACAGTCATCTACACTAATCATAAGCCACTGTAGTTCATGTAGACACAAGGAAAACTGCAAAATGACCGCCATCAAAAGTGGTCCACATACTTGAAGCAATTCCACCTCAACATCAAGTATAAAATAGGAAGCACCAATTGCGTCGCTAATTGCCTTAGCAGACCACCAGTCGTGGCACTCACCATGGTTCTAGACTCTTGTGTCCATGAGACATCTGGATGGCCCCAACTCTATGAGACAGACCCTGAATTCTCCACCACCTACCAAATGTTGGGTGCAAATGCAGTTGTCGATAATTTCCATCTTCAGGATGGGTTGTTGTGTCATCTGGGCCATATCTGTGTTCCATCAAGTGAGCGAGCGAAGCTGATCTAGGAATCCCACTACAGTCGGGTGGCAGGACACTTCGGCGTTGAAAAGACAGTGGTGATGCTACAGAAACATTTCTACTGGCCGAAACTTCGACAGGAGGTCGACAAGTATATCAAGTCCTGTACTGCCTGTGCTATTGCCAAACCGACCACTAAGAAATAGGGCTTGTACACCCCTCTTCCTACTCCTGACAGGCCATGGGAATCCATCTCAGTGGACTACATGTCGGGCCTCCCATCCACCAAGCGGGGAAATGAATGTGTTTTTGTGGTTGTTGATTGCTTTTCTAAGATGGTGATTCTGGTTGCCTGCAAGAAGAGCATCACAGTAGAGGCCACTACCAAGCTCTTCTTTGAACGAGTCTGGGTACATTTTGGAATCCCACAAACCATTGTCTCATATCGGGATAGTTGATTTCTCAGCACATTCTGGTCGAGCCTCTGGTCACTGTTGGACACCAAGCTCACCAAATCCACGGCCTTCCACCCCTAGACAGATGGCCAAACTGAGGTTGTAAATCAAATGATTGTGCATATCCTTCGCATGTATAATTCAAAGAACCCTCGCACATGGGATGAGAGCCTTCCTTATGTCCAGCATAGCTACAATCGAGCCTTGCATAGCTCAACTGACCACAGCCCCTTTCAAGTGGGGTTGGGATTCCAACCATTGGGTCCCATAGATGTTGCACTTCCCCTTGCGGTCACCTCGACTGACTCATCTCCTACTCCAACTGAAGCTGACAAAGCCACCCGATTCATTGAACGGATCCAACACATCTGCCAATAGGTTCAGGATATCCTATAGAAGTCCAATGAAAAGTACAAACAACTCCATGATCAACATCGGGTGCCGCATAAGTTTCAGGTGGGCGACAAAGTTTGGTTGCACTTGCAGAAATAACGCCTTATAGGACCCCATCGGAAGCTTCACTGACTCCATTATGGACCGTACAATATCAACAAGGCTGTGGGGGATAATTCTTTTGAGCTCAACATTCCTCCTTTCCTTGGCCTGCACCCAGTGTTCAACGTGGATCTCCTTCGCCCTTATTTCCCACCATTATTGGACACCTCAGAAGTAGCAGAACAACTGACACCAACATAGCTCAACCCCGACTACATACAACATGCATCCAATGATCAGATTGTGGACAGACATATCAAGGGAATTCGACAACAAAGGATCTAGCTTTATCGAGTCGTCAAAGCAGGGCAGCTCCTGCACCAAGGCAAGTGGCTCACCCGAGGTCAAATTCAGTAGAAATTTCCTCATCTAATGGGGGACCTCAACACAATGGAGACCATTGCTTCATAAGGAGGGAGGATTGATCCAGATGGATATCAGTGGCCACCCACCTTTTCCAACTGGCTTAAAATAGTTTTCTGACATTTTTGGCAATTTACTATTTTTAGCAGTTTTTACTTCTGGGGCCATTTTGAGGGCCTAAATGAAGGTTTTTCAGTATTAAGCTCCTCAATGATAGATGAAGGCATGATTGAGCCCCCAAATTGAATCTCCTCGACAATACCTTTCCAATGGGCTATCACACGCCTAAAACGAAGATTGTATGCAAAAGTTACGACCCCGGGAAGTTGATGTACTAGCTTACCCAAACGGGGCCCACATGACTTTTGGCGTTTCATCTCCTAGGGTTAGGTTTTTGGATGTCTAGGGTTTTTGGAATTCTTTCTTATTGTAAAAATTCCTTCAAATCCTCATTGTAACCTTCTTCTTACGAATGCGTGCTACCGTCACATCTCTTCTCAGAGATAAGCCGCCACCATTCCAACAAGCTTGTTTCCACTGCATTTTACAGTTTCAGCTTATTTCGTTATTGAATAGAAAACCAGTTTTACTGTATCTCTATTATTTTGTGTTAAGCACCTATTAATAATCTGTATTCATTTAGTTCTTCTCATAAAATTTGGATCAAAACCACATGGGTTTGAACTTGCCTGCTCCCAGGGGATATTTGTCTTGATCATAGACCAAGACAAGATCGCCTTCGGAGAAAATATGAGGGAGAATGGACAGATCATACTAACACTTGAATCATTTCTTATGAACCTCATTGATAAGGTTGCATAATGATGCTGCTCATCGAGCTGCTCGAGATATAAAAGGCGTTACTCAAGCGGTGAAGTGTCTGAAAGTAGCTCCACTTCCAAGTTTAAAGAAGGGATATGAAATTCAATAGGTAAGACTGCTTCCATCCCGTATATGAGTTTAAAAGGTGAAAAAATGGTGGCAGTTTTCATAGACGTTTGATAGGCCCACAACGGTGAATACAACATCAAATGGAAATTTGACTTGGCATAATTGATCGTCCGCTGAAGAATAATCTTGAGAGAGTTATTCACAACTTCAACCTAACCATTCCCTTGCGGGGAGTAGGGTGACAAATTTTCTTGTTTGAAACTGAGTTTTGACATTAATTCAATCATCATTTTATTCTGGAAGTGACTACCATGTTCAGTGACAATCTCTTTCGGGATATCGAACCTTGCTACTATCTTATTAAAAATGAAAAGGGTCGCATTTTCTCCATCATTTCTAAACGTCGACATAGCTTTGACCCACTTCATGAAGTAGTGTACTGCTACGATGATGTAACGATGCCCCTTGGCTAAAGATGGGTGACATGTAGTAAAGTCAATCCCCCACTTGGTGACAGGACCAACAAAAATGACTGAAAACATAGGATAAGGGTGTGCTCGCATATTCCGATAGAAGATATGGAATGGGTGACACTTCTTGACCGCCTCCACACAATCCTTGATTAATGAGGGCCAAAAGTAACCTATGCATAGAATATTTTGGGTTATTGCCAACCCAGACAAATGACCGCCACATGATCCAGTATGACATTCATTCAAAACAAGCTCTGCTTCTTCGTGATTAAGACATCATTTAATAATGAAATCTATGCCTCGATGATAGAAACTGTCATCAAGTATAATATAGTTTCGCGCATGGTGTTGAATTCGTTGATGCTCATCGCGAGAAGCAGAAGCGGGGCACTTCAAAGTCTGAAGATACACAAGTATATCTCCATACCAGGGGTCCGAAGATGCAATTAGAAAAATATCTCCATTGATAGGTGACTCTTCAGGAATAATGTCACAAGACTCGACTGGCAGTTCCAAAATTAATTCGGCAAAGACCAATGACTTTTTAGATTTCGAAGAAACAAAATCCAAGTAAAACTCCTATAGGATAACTATCCATCTACTGATCTTTCCGCCAATGAACCATTGTGTTAAAACATATTGGAAAGGGTTGACGATGAAAATAACGGTGGTCTTGAGAAGAAATATATAGTGACGGAGCCGTTGGACAACATGGATAACTACCAAAGCAAGTTTCTCAACATGATAGTAGCTTTGTCTGGTCAATCCTTGAAAAGTACCATCAATCAAGGAAAAAGTAGAGAAACTGCTCAAAGACAGTTTTGTCTACCTCGTACAATTGATGGAATGGGTGTCAAACCCGGTTCCTGTCAACAAGAAATAGAGCATGATTCACGTTTGTATGGATTTATGCGATTTGAACAAGGCTTGCCCGAAAGACAATTTTCCAACTTTGTTTATCGATCAGATTGCCGATGAATGTGCAGGTTGTGAAGTCTTTTCTTTCATGGACTGTTTTTCGGGATATAATCAGATTCAAATCAAACTTGAGGACCAACATAAAACAACTTTTATTTGTCCTTGGGGTACCTTCGTGTATCAAAAGATTCCTTTTGGCCTAAAAAATGTTGGAGCTACCTTTTAGCGGGCCATGTCGTTCACTTTTCATGACCTCAAGCACATAGTCGATGCCTTCCTTGATGATCTAGCATCACATTCTCACAAGAGATTTGATCATCCCTCCCATCTACGACTAATATTTGAGATACGTCACTACTATCAGATTCACTTGAATCATAACAAGTGTAGTTTCTGCATGATGTCGGGTCATATTTTAGGTTTCATCGTGTTGACAACATGGATCATGGTTGATCCTATCAAGTTTGAGGTGATAGTTCAATTTCCCAAACGATGGTTTTTATGTCTTTTCTTTTATTTATACATAACAATTTATATCTAAACCTAATTGATGAATAGAAATAGAATGTTTGTAGCCTTGTTTTCCTAGTTGTGGATGCAGGTCATCTTTGGGAGGAGACTTGCAGCCTTGGGAGCTACAAAGATTGAGGAAACCATGAACCGTACCTTTTATCCAACATTTGGTGTTGATCTCCTCAAGCTTTGTAGCTCCCAAGGCTACAAGTCTCCTCCCAAAGCTGACCTGCATCCAAAACTAGGAAAACAAGGCTACACACATTCTATTTATATTCATCAATTAGGGTTAGATATAAATTGTTATGTATAAATCAAAGAAAAGAAATAAAAACCATCATTTGGGACAAGGAAAAGAGATTCTTTTATTCAATAATCAAAGATTGAAGCTTACAACCTTTGTAGGCCAATGCTCCACAAACTTGGTCCGAGCTCCTCTTAACAATGCTCCAAGTGCACCTTCCAAGTGCCTTCTCTCACAATCTGTTGATGACCTCAAGGGAAGGGAATGGATTGTATGGGAGAAAAGGGCTAGAGAGGGAATGCTAAGGAAATAACTCACAAAAGGCTGCAAATACTTGGGCAAGGAAGGAAAGGGATTTTGGGCAGAGTTTCACCATTCTAATGCTTGATTGTGGAATGAGACTCCAAGACCTCCTTTTATATGAAAAAAGTATGGTTATTTGGTTGGGGGATGGGCTGTAGCATGTGAATTGGTTGGGAAACCTCCAATAGCCCATTAATTCCACTGAATTGCTTGCAACTTTTTAATTTTTACAACTTTTGGAGGTATACGCAGGCTGCTTAGTGTGCAACAAGCATATGTACGTGGGATGTCTTGCATGCAGCAAGAATATGTACACGGGAAGTAGTGAAACATGGCGCGTACATGCTCTAAAAAATGGTTTTTTAAATAGAGTTCCTCAACAGTGATTTGTCAATTTATGCAAGTAGCAAGGACAATGTCTTGTATGCATGAGTAGGGAATTTTAGGGATACAACAGGGATGGCTCCCCACTTGCCATGTTAGGGGAGCACTAATTTATAGGATGATGCTTTGTCTCTCACTTTGGGGAGGCACTAGTCTTGGTAGAGGAAATCAAGGTATCTCCCACCTTTTCCTAAGGGCCAAGTCTCTTGGGATGAGGTTTGTTATGGTTGAATCCTACCCTATTGTTACAACAAATTTTGCCTCACTCCATGCAACTTGCTTGGATGGCCTTTCATTACCCTCTGTAGACTTTAATTTCTCTTTTTGTTCACTCCAGAGAAAAAATTGCATATTTTTCCACATATACCTGCCTTATCAGTTATACAGCAAGTGTATACACAAGTTTCTCCACTAAAACCCGTGTACATCAGGATTGGTGCTAAAAATTAAAAATTATGTTGGGTTTCCATGCCATGTCATGAGATCCATGATCCTTGAACTTCCATATATTGGAAATGTTTTGACTCAACCCTTCAGTTCTATTTGAAGGCTATAAATTGAGCCATATCCAAGCCTTGAAGACAATTCGACAATTCATATTTGAGAGAAAAGACACTCTAGAAAAAATTCACTTGATATTGAGTCTGAATCCCTTTATCCTTGAAAGTCTGAACTTCTTGTGTTCAACCCCCAAGCTCTTCCTTATTTGTGATGGAGAACCTCATTGAATCTTATATATGAGCTTGCCTTTATGGAGGATTGAAGTTGTGGAGGCCCAGCTGGAGGGACTTAGTTTCTCGGTTCTAATATGTGCCATTACAGAAGTTTGTCACCTATGTACTCCTGTTGATTATTTTAATAGAAATACTCTTTTCCCGTCCAATTGATATCTTGCAAATATTTGAATTATTATTCCATGGGCATATTTATCATGTATGTTAATGGATTATGCTAATTTATATGATGAAATTATATATTATCATCGTATTCTTGCGTATCTTGGTTATTGAGGACAAGTTGTAGGTAATAAGATTTGGGTCGCATGCTCAACGATGGTCTTCTTCGAACGCATGGATGAGGTATGATCTTAGCCTTGTTTTGTTAGCATTTCATTCATATAGAATACTTGGGATTATAATTGATTTGTGGGTTTCATTATGTCTGTTGTGGTTTGTTATCCCCGATTTCTAGGGATAACTAGGAGATCATGTCTTGAGGCCCACAGGTCCTAGACATGGAGTACCGAGAGCAGGATTGACCTGAGCATGGCCCTGGAGGGCCCATCCTTTTCTTCTTTCGTCAGATTTGTCTTGTCAGTAGCAACAACATCCATCACCATCGGCTTGGTCTTGTATCGAAGAAGGCTCTTTCTCCATGAGGTAATTGGTCCAGGTATCATGGTATGTGTCACTTTTGATTATTATAACCTTTAAATGTATGCATCTAATTCCTTTTATTTCTGACGACTTCTTGGATCTTACATTGACCCACTTGACCATGATTGGGGAGATTGACTGGGTGCCCTAGCAAGCCTATACCCATAGGTTTTGGTTTTCCACTGGGGGATTTTTGAAGATCCATCATTCCGCTCCCATCATACTACCACTTTTCCATCTTATCTCCCGCTCATCTGTCCCATTCCCCTTGTCCGGGCATTAGGATGATCTGTTTGTGGGATTACACCTTATCTCATGGGAAGAAGGGGCTAAAGGCCCAGAAGGTAAAAGAATCTAGTAAAAGATAAAAGCCTAAAAATGAAACCTCGAGATGCTTCGCTTAGGGATCCCCGAGAAGGCAATAAAAAGCCTCTCAGCAAGAAACAAGAGGGACCCGAAAAAAATAACAAAGAAGACCTAATCAAGAGGATAGGGGGTCTCATCATGAGCCAACCTATTATGTTCATGGATACCTAACAGCATGACATTTCCACCATCTGGTTACCACGCCAGGGCAGTCACCTTTGGTTGCACGGCCAAGGGAAAGGGGGTCTCATCACGAGCCAACCTTATCGTCTCTGTGAAAGTACTTGTGGGTAACACTGTCAGCTCTGGTCACCACACCAAGGCAGTGTCCTCTAGTTAGCCCTTGAATAAGAAGAAGAAGAAGAAGAAAAAGAAAATAAAGAAAGGAATAAAGGCAAAAAGGTGCTTGTAAAAAATTGCATCCATGACAGGTACGACTCGCCTTCTACAAAGGCACCCACAGGTAATATCATGCATCCCTGGCTCTTACTCTACCCGTATGTTTGAACATCCCTTAAACCACTTCACCTTGTTTACATGGCTTGGAGGAAACCCCTTGGAAACTTTTCTTTCCTTATGGATATTAGCCCAATAGGGTATCTTGTCCTTTTTCTTGACCTTGTATTGTAGGTTTTTGTAAAGTCTTTGAGCTATTGAATGATATATCAGGGTTTTTATGCATATGTTTGATAATATTAATGATGAAATGTGATTAAAATTACTATGATCCCTGTGACTAATGAGCCCATGGAGGGCATAGTTTTTGATGTACAGTACCATGCCCAACAAATAGGTACCACGTGGATCGGTACACATGGGGAGATGATTAGTTCAGACCTCCATGGGGCTAAAGAGTGCACCAGATGGTTGCTAAGACCCCGTCAGAGGGGCAGAGACAGGACAGTGTTTGACTGAGGTTTTTCACCAGAGGAGAAGAGGACGTTTCACCAGAGGCACTTTGGCAGAGCCCGGCCTAGGGGGAATGACCCCTTTTTAGTGGAACGTTGGCCTTAGAAGGCTCAGAGCACCCCCACCCTTACCATGACATCATCCAGCTTCATGGTCATTCTTGGAGGCAGACTGGGCAACAGTGGCACATTTGGCATGTTGGAGAAGCCCCCTAGGGGCCAATGTTTTGCTCCTGGATGTCTCATTTGCCTTAAAAGGGGCTAGCGCCTCCCTTGAAGGGGATTTTACCTTTATTACATCTCAGTTAGGGTTTTAATTTGACATTTTAATGTAAAAACAATATGATTTTGATTTAAATCCTTTTCGGCTAATTTTTATGACCTAAATTTAATTAAAGGTCATTGATACAGTATATATTGAGGAGTTTTATCCTCATTTTGACATAACACACAACTCACTCTCTTAGTGAGATCTGATTTTTTCCCTCTACTTGGCTATTTCATCTTTTTGAGTGAGGTGCACTTGTTAAAGGAAGGCTTTTCTTGGCATCTTTGGAATTTCTCTTGAAGGAAGGTTTACAACTAGGGTTTGCAATGCTATTTCATCATGACATGTAAGTGTTTTTTCTGCAAAAATTCTTAATTGAATGGTTGTAGTCTTATATTCTTGCATTTATTATAAATTTTGCTGATTTTAAAACCCTAGGGGACAAACACACAAGTAGGTCGTTGTCTCATGTCCCCTAAAAGAGAAATTCTCAGTCATTGAAGAAGGAAGGAAGAGCCTAGCCATTGCTACACTCTTGTTACTTCTTCCCCTGTGATAGCCATGCTTTTTAAAGATCAAGAAGGAGGAGACGTCCCAGGACTAGGTTATCTACAACTAGGGCTGTCCTGCTTCTAGGGTTTGGTGATAGGGCCTTTCCTTTGCAACACTCTCCCTCACCTCACTCTCGTGTCTTGATTTATCTTTTATGCTAGATGTTTTTCCAGGATAAACCTAAGGAAGGAGGAAAGAGCACGAGGCCTTGCTTAAGCAACACCAGAGTGAGCCTCTTTCCCCTAGGGTTTTGTTTCTGGAGCCCTGCCATTGTAGCACTTCAAAAATCTTCCCTCTAGTCCTTATCCTTTTCCCTTAAAGTTTGCATACCCTCTTGAATTGACTCCATTTACCCTTAGGCACTGATCTTAGGTCTCCAACGTTGAAGTGATAGTGCTCAAACAAACTTTCAAACTCTTATAAACTGAAACCCTAACTAACTACTAATCCTAATAAGGCTGACATCATCCTTGGTTACTTCATCTTGACACAACAATATTCTTTTATAGGCAATTGAATGGTGTTTAAATAATTTATTGAGTAAGGGATTGATTGGATACACTGTTTGCTACATCATCTCGATATTTATTGATGAATTGATATTTTTCCATTGCTGTGTTAATAAACATTGATCTCGTCAATATCTATTGTCATAATTGCTAATATATTAATATAAGATAGTTGTATGAAGTACTAACCCATTGAATCATAGCATGCATGTATTGTTCTGCTGTTGCTTTGTTCCGGGTAGGTGTTCTCATTTGGGCCTACACTTCATTATTAGCTGTTTAGCCCGACTATTTTCTCTTGGTGGTGACCTGTGAAGAGGGACTTTTACTTGTACCTTTATACCTTAGCCTCTTCAAAACCCCAAGTTACCGAGGACGTCTCCCCTGGGCATAACCTCCCTAAATAGAAAGAACCTCCCCATCGTGGTGACATTGGGTGGGGTAGGTTCCTGTTACGCCAGTTTGGTCTCTATCTTACAACCTTTTGACCTAGCTACAAACTATGCGATAACATTTTGGCACCGTTTCCAGTGAACACTGAGTCAATTCTCCTCAAAACGACAAATCTTTTCGGTAAGCCTTGCCTTAGAGACATTTTCTTACAAGTTTACCTGGCAACTCCACTAGGGTATTTTTCCCTTTTCTTTGGTAGTTTCAAGTAAACTATCTGGAAACTCCACAAACTAAAAGGAGATTCAATAATCCTCCTTTATCTTTTAGAAGGAAGGCTCCCTTAAACTCTCCTATTGTCAAATCACTTTTTGGGAAGAGCCTTCCTTTAAGAATCATGTCTAGATCTTAGACTGCTACAATGAACCCACCCAACAATCAAAGACAATGGTCATATACCCTTTTCAGGCCATTAGACATGTCAGCCATACCAGGCTACCCTAGGCATATGCCACCCAAGTATGAGAAGTGGTTGCCTAAATTCACCGGTACTAATGCAATCAGTGCTGGAGAGCATATGAGTAACTTTTGGGCATTCTTTTAGCTTCACCCCATCAGTGATGATGATTAATATTTGGTCATGAAGTTGTTCTCCGCTACTCTCTATGACGCCTCAAGGCGTTGGTAGCAAAGCCTTCCCGACGGAAGCATCAAAACCATGGATAGAATTGAAGAGGCCTTTCTCAAAAGATGGAGTGTCAAAGAAGACCCTAATATGCTTCCCACATGACTAAATAGCCTTTCTAAGTATGAAAATGAGTCCATTGGGGAGTTTCACACCAGATTCAAGACATTACTACAACGAATTCCCACAAGCCATAACCCGAAAGATGACTACCTTGTCCATATTTACACCAGATCTTTCAATGGCCAACTAGGGTATCTTCTTAGAGAAAAAAACCCCCAGTCCATTCAAGAAGCCCAAGAGCTCACCACCAAGATAGAAGGGAACCTCCTTTCATCTAAAATTGAGCCTTTTGCTAACCCAAGGGGGAGAATAGACACCAAGCAGAAAATAGTACACAATGCTGAGCCTACCTCAGACCTATGTACCAGTATCAACAAGCTACAAGCCTCCATGGATGGCATCATAAAGAATCAAGAAGAAATGATGAGCCGGACTGTCAGACTTGAAAAATCTCAGATCCAAGCACCCAGGGCCCCATACAAAGGACAATTCCAGAAAGGGAACCAATTTTACAAGCCAAAGAATGAGCATGAATTTCCAAATACCTTGGCCCCTACAAACATTGTTGATGAAAATCCCTGGTGCCTAGAGTGCAGTGAAGCACATTGGGAGCATGAATGTCCTTATAATGCTGGCCATCAACAAGTCAACAACATGGATTGTTTCATGGAGTTTCCTCAGATAAATATCACAGATATAGAACATCAAGAAGCCGTGAAGGAAGTAGCTAGAGAAACAAGGATGGCGGTAATAAACAACCTGGATCAAGAATCATGAGAAAAGCTAAAGAAACAAGAAGTTCAAGTATACAGAAGGAAAAACTCAAAACAACCTGTTTTTGATCAGGCAAAGCCCCCACCCCTGGGGATGCTTCTTCCCAAGACATACAAGGCTAGTAAGGTAGACCTAAATTTTCACTTCGAAGGGGCATTATCAAAGATGCATGTGAATGTCCCCTTGAGAGAAGAAATCAAGATCCCATCCATCAAGGAACGATTTGATACTTTCTTTTCAGGATCAGATGAACCTATGGACCCCCCTATTATGTTTCAAGCTGATCATTTCAAGGTCCAATATGGTGAAAACCCTCCTTTCTTCATGATGTTGACAATGAACGACAAAAATATCAACAATTTCATGCTAGATACAGGTGCTGGTGCCAACATGATGTCGCTTAAAGTCGTGCAACAAGTGGGTTTGAAGGTCACACGACCTTATAGGAATGTGTGTGGTTTCGAATCTAAAGCAATACCCACACATGGGGTGGTTGAGAATGTTGAAGTGCACCTGAAGGAGAATCCAGAAAAGACAATCCACATTGACATTGTGGTGGTTGATGTCCCAGATGTGTGGGGAATGTTATTATCTAGGAAGTTTAGCGCAATGTTGGGTGGTTCCCTTGAGATGAACCTCACTTTTTTGCGATTACCTCTGAAATATGGAACGATTGGACGTCTACTCAATGTGCCAATAACTGGGGACCATGTGCAGGATATTATTCATCCCGTCAATAATGACAAAGCACAGAACGATATGATACAAACTCTTCAAAAATATTCTCTAGAAGACATGCCCTTTGCAACAGAGGAAGACTTTGATCAGATCGAATGGCCCAAGAAAGAAGAATACCAACAAATCCTAGATGAATTCAAGAACAAATAAATTGGGACGATAAAGATATTAAAGAAACATGAAGATGACATACAAATCCACCTGTCTCAACAAGAAATTTTTACAGCAGAAGCCCACCCACCTCCCTTAGTACAATACACCAGGGTTGTTCAGAGAACAACCAAATAAAAACTCAGAAAGTATAAGGAGGGAGATATGGTATGGATGTGGGATACCCAGAAAGGAGAGCCAACTAATGTAAATGGAAGCACACAGTCATGGCTCAGACCCTTCAAAGTTGGAATGGAATCAGTTGATAACTCATACTACTTATCCACTTTAGAATGAAGAAGGTGCCCATTACCTATCAGCAGGCATGTCCTTAAACCCCATCAAGGTGGTGGGACCTGACTCTACAGGTAAGTAGGCATTCTTCGTGTATTATACCATCTGCATCTCATGATAGTTTGTTTTCACATTTTCATATTTAGTGTTTTATTTCAGTTTATATATATGTCTATATATGCAGGGTGGCAATACCACCCCATCTTTGTTACTGATGCCCCTATCGAGTTGAGCAGGTCTGTAGGTTATGCCAAAGATGCTGAGATTCTCATGCACTCTATGGTGAGCACATGTCCCCGAGTTGGAGCCAGATGTTATCCCTTATTTCTAGGGATAACATGAGATCATGTCTCGAGGCCCACAAGTCCTAGACATGGAGTACTGAGAGCATGATTGACCTGAGCATGGCCCTGGAGGGCCCATCCTTTTCTTCTTTCATCAGATTTGTCTTGTCAGCAGCAACAACATCTGTCACCATTGACTTGGTCTTGTATCGGAGAAGGCTCTTGCTCCATGAGGTAATTGGTCCAGGTATCATGGTATGTGTCACTTTTGATCATTATAACCTTTAAATGTATGCATCTAATTCCTTTTACTTCTGACGACTGCTTGGATCTTACATTGACCCACTTGACCATGCTTGGGGAGATTGATTGGGTGCCCTAGCAAGCCTATACCCATAGGTTTTGGTTTGCCACTGGGGGATTTCTGAAGAGCCATCGTTCCACTCCCATCATACCGCCACTTTTCCATCTTATCCCCCGCTCATCTGTCCCATTCCCCTTGTTCGGGCATTAGGATGATTTGTTTGTGGGGTTTCACCTTATCTCATGGGAAGAAGGGGCTAAGGGCCCATAAGGTAAAAGCAACTGGTAAAAGATAAAAGCCTAAAAATGAAACCTCGAGATGCTTTGCCTAGGGATCCCCAAGAAGGTAATAAAAATCCTCTCAGCAAGAAACAAGAGGGACCCGAAAAAAATAACAAACAAGACCTAATCAAGAGGATAGGGAGTCTCATCATGAGCCAACCTATTATGTTCATGGGTACCTAACAACATGACATTGCCACCATATAGTTACCACGCTAGGGCAGTGACCTTTGGTTGCATGGCCAATGGAAAGGGGGTCTCATCACGAGCCAACCTTATCATCGCTGTGAAAGTACTTGTGGGTAACACTGTTAGCTCTGGTCACCATGCCAAGGCAGTGTCCTCTGGTTAGCCCTTGAGTAAAAAGAAAAAGAAGAATAAAAATAAAATAAAGAAAGGAATAAAGGCAAAAAGGAGCTTGGAAAAAATTGCATCCATGACAGGTACAGCTCGCCTTCTACAAAGGCACCCACAGGTAATATCATGCATCCCTGGCTCTCACTCTACTCGTATGTCTGGACATCCCTTAAACCACTTCACCTCGTTTACATGGCTTGTAAGAAACCCCTTGGAAACTTTCCTTTCCTTATGTATACTATCCCAATAGGGTATCTTGTCCTTTTTCTCGACCTTGTACTGTAGGTTTTTGTAAAGTCTTTGAGCTATTGAATGATATATCAAGGTTTTTATGCATATGTTTGATAATATTAATGATGAAATGTGATTAACATTGCTATGATCCCCGTGACTAATGATCCCATGGAGGGCATAGTTTTTGATGTGCAGGACCATGCCCGATGGACAGGTACCACGTGGACCGGTACACATGGGGAGGTGATTAGTTCAGACCTCCATGGGGCTGAAGAGCCCACTAGATGGTTGCTGAGACCCCATCAGAGGGGTAGAGACATGACAGTGTTTGACCGAGGTTTTTCACCAGAGGAGAAGAGGATGTTTCACCAGAGGCACTTTGGCAGAGCCCGGTCTAGGGGGAATGACCCCTTTTTAGTGGAACGTTGGCCTTAGAAGGCTCAGAGCATCCCCACCCTTACCATGACGTCATCCAGCTTCATGGTCATTCTTGGAGGTAGACTGGGCAGCAGTGGCACGTGTGGCATGTTGGAGAAGCCCCTTGGGGGCTAACGTTTTGCTCCTGGATGTCTCATTTGCCCTAAAAGGGGCTAGCACCTCCCTTGAAAAGGATTTTACCTTTATTACAACTCAATTAGGGTTTTAATTTGACATTTTAATGTAAAAATAGTATGATTTTGATTTAAATCCTTGTCGGCTAATTTTTATGACCTAAATTTAATTAAAGGTCATTGATATAGTATATATTGAGGAGTTTTATCCTCATTTTGACATAACACACAACTCTCTCTCCTAGTGAGATCTGATTTTTGTGCCCTACTTGGGTATTTCATCTTTTTGAGTGAGGCACACTTGTTGAAGGAAGGCTTTTCTTGGCATCTTTGGCATTTCTCTTGAAGGAAGGTTTACAACTAGGGTTTGCAATGCTATTTCATCATGATATGTAAGTGTTTTTTCTGCAAAACTTCTTAATTGAATGGTTGTAGTCTTATATTCTTTCATTTATTATAAATTTTGCTGATTTTAAAACCCTAGGGGACAAACACACAAGTAGGTCGTTGTCTTATGTCCCCTAAAAGAGAAATTCTCAGCCATTGAAGAAGGAAGGAAGAGCCTAGTCATTTCTACACTCTTGTTACTTCTTCCCCTGTGCTAGCCGTGCCTTTTAAAGATCAAGAAGGAGGAGATCTCCCAGGCCTAGGTTATCTACACCTAGGGCCGTCTTGCTTCTAGGGTTTGGTGATAGGGCCTTGCCTTTGCAACACTCTACCTCACCTCACTCTCGTGTCTTGATTTATATTTTATGCTAGCCATTTTGCCAAGATAAACCTAAGGAAGGAGGAAAGAGCATGAGGGCTTGCTTAAGAAACACCAGAGTGAGCCTCTTTCCCCTAGGGTTTTGTTTCTAGAGACCTGTCATTGCAACACTTCAGACATCTTCCCTCTAGTCCTTATCCTTTTCCATTCAACTTTGCATCCCCTCTTGAATTGACTCCATTTACCCTTAGGCACTGATCTTAGGTCTCCAACGTTGAAATGATAGTGCTCAAACAAACTTTTAAACTCTTGTAAACTGAAACCCTAACTAACTGCTAACCCTAATAAGGCTGATGTCATCCTTGGTTACTTCATCTTGATGCAACAATATTCTTTTATAGGAAATTGAATGGTGTTTAAAGCATTTATTGAGCAAGGGATTGATTGGATACACTGTTTGCTACATCATCTCTATATTTATTGATGAATTGATATTTTTCCATTGCTATATTAATAAACATTGATCTCATCAATATCTATTGTCATAATTTCTAATATATTAATATCAGATAGTTGTATGAAGTACTAATCCATTGAATCATAACCTACATGTATTGTTCTGTTGTTGCTTTGTTCCGGGTAGGTGTTCTCATTTGGGCCTACAGTTCATTATTGGCTGTTTAGCCCGACTATTTTCTCTTGGTGGTGACCTGTGAAGAGGGATTTTTACTTGTACCTTTATACCTTATCCTCTTCAAAACCCCAGGTTACCGGGGATGTCTCCCCTGGGCCTAACCTCCCTAAATAGAAAGAACCTCCCCATCGTGGTGACATTCGGTGGGGTAGGTTCATGTTACGCCAGTTTGGCCTCTATCTTCCAGCCTTTTGACCTAGCTACAAACTGTGCGATAACATGGTTTACCCCTAGACATAGATATATTTTCCTCATAAAAAAATTGACGACCATACTGAGGACTGATCTCCTTTTTGTGGTTTCAAGTATTTTTGTCCTTGATTTTCTCTCTGTTTTCTTGAGTTTCCTTGTCGTCTATTGATTGACAACCTTTTTTTACCTTGCATCTGAGTTTCTTGGCTTAATCCTTTCCCTGACAGTCTTTTGTTTGGTATACACAGTTTTTCCCTTGACATGTGCGTACATACGTGAGCTGTCTTCCTTTAGGGAGCGTATATACACACTTGTTTCTCAAACAATCACATACAACATCTCTTAAGTCTTGTTGGCTGAGTTTGGTGTTTGCTGGGTGATTTTTGTTGGTTGTCGAGTCTTCTTGGGTCCCTGTTCTAGTTGTTAAGTGCCTATAGAGTGATAGGAAGCCTTTTTATTGTTGAATTTTTAGGCAGATTTCTTTCTTGTCATTTTCATTGGTTGTCCTTGCACATTGGTATGAGTGTTTTCTTCCTGGTGTCCTGCTTGGATTGTCTCTTTTTTCTTGTAGTAGGGTCTACCTGTGAGCTTGTCATTCAATCCTTGCATTTTCTCTTCTTTATATCGAAAATATAAAAATATTTTCTTATTTACATTGTACTTATGGCATTTTCACTTTTGTTTACTTTGCATTGATTTTGACACATTTGGAAAGATTGTACTTCATTGAAATTGTAGAGATTGTATACCAAGGATTTAATGACTTCTTATTACTCAATAGGTGCAGTCGTGAAATTGATGGTATTACGACTCAACATATAAAAAGAAGCAAATATAAAAACACTGTTAAGTACTAGTCTTGAATTTCAAAGAGATGGTATTTAATCCTTATCATACAAATATTTTCCTTCGTCTGGGGGATATGTATTTAATTCTTATCATGTTTCTTCCATAGGTATGGTTCCCTTACAACCTTTCTTGAATAATTTTGGAGGAGGATATTATCCTACCAGACAGGGCCATGGTATATACCAGAACCCTAGATGGTCTGCAATCCGTCAACCCCAATATTTCCTAGGAGCATGGGATCAGATGCCGCAACCCTGGGTCCCTTTTCTAGCGACGCTTAGTCTTCCAGATTTGTCAAAATTAATGAATTAACCTATGCATCACGATCCTTATTTCCTTATATTTTGAAGGATGCCTCTACATCTGTAGTAACATATGAGGAAGAAGCCATTTTCAAAGCCCAACAATCGGGCCTCATATATTCTCAACTTGGGATGCTCTATGAAATTTTTCCTGACTCCCCACGGTCAAACTACGATCCTAGAAAAAAGATCGGGCCCATTGTCAATGGCATCGTAGGCTCTACAAATTCTAAGACTACAGACTTGGTGACGAACCAGTTGAAATATTTGTCTCTAAGCTAACCTGTAGTAGGACAAGCTTCAAATTCGTCCTGCACCACCACCCATTCGATGGATGTACATTCTGTATAGTCATTGTCTTACTCTAATGGTAACCAACAGACATGAGGGACTAAAAATAAAGGGCAAGGTAATAATCGAAAGGGTTGGAAAAATAATAATAAAGCTAAGGATGACACTAACAATGATATATATAATACTAATGTTGGTAAGGGAAAGAAAGAGAAGTAGAATGTGAAGTTTCCTTGTAAACTTTGTAAATATTACCCGGCTATGCCCCAAAATCAAGGAAGCCCTGAGGCTCTTATCATAGTCACCTGCTGTGCTGACAAACCCATTTCCACATAATCAACTTATGGCCTTGGGGACCCCCAACACTGAAAATGTGTCGAGCACAAGTCAAAACCCCTCGGCACATGAAGGTGGCCATCTATGCATCAATATGGTCAAGTCTCATATTGATACAACCACAGACTATTATAAGTCTAGAGTCTCCTCCTCCTTGGGAAGCACCCTTGCATATCTAAAATTCAGAACCTCCACCTCATATTCCGAAAGGAGTACTAAAGTGCTCTTCCCACAATCCTAATGCCAGAGCCACCCAAAACTATTCGATTGTCGAAGATCTGGGCCAAACCCCTTGTGTGATGTCAGCTTTGGAGGTGCTCTAGACATGTTCTTCACAGAGGAACGCCTTGTTATCTGCATTAGGAGATCTAGACCCATTTGGCTCAAAGGTTATTAAGTTTGAAGTCACAAATATTAAGCCTCACTTTACTTACCACGTGGCCTTTCAAATCCACATGGAGTACATGAAAATTACCATCAAACGCACTGTAATTGATGAAGGTGTTGTGACATGAGGGATGTCCCTAACCTGTTGGAAAGCCATTGTCTCTTCGACCCCGTCTTAATCTATGACTATGTTGACCGCATTTTACGGGTGTTCATTTCGACCCCACAAAGTCCTCCCTGCTTTTCCGGTCCAGTTAGATGGGAATATTGTGGAAGTTTATGTCGAGGTGGTTGATGTACCTCTCGACTAAAATTTACTACTAGAGCGTAATTGGACTTATTCCATGACAACCGTCGTGTCGTCTATTTTCTGCACTTTATATTTTCCTCATGAAGGGAAAATAATGACGATTGACCAATTGTTCTTTGTGCATGCTAGTCCTAGTGCATCGGTTGGATCTTTGTTCCCTGTGATTGACAATTCTCAACAGAAAACTGAGGATGTTGGTGTCAGAATGTATTCCTGTTTCATGGGTATCTTTGACTTCATGGCACCAATTCACCATATTCATGCCATTTCTAGTGATTCTTCATCATCGATGAGGTTCATTCCTTTCCATACATCGTATTTCAATGACCCTTGGACCCTACCTTCCCCAACAATGTTGTATGAAGGTTAGTCTCACACTGGGATGGAAATTCCACTGTCAGTAGTATAAGTTTCCTATCATGCTTATTATTGACGCTACTGCTGACCCAGATCCTTCCTCCTCATGGACGGACGATGTGGATCCTATTTTAGAGCCTGTATGAGCCACTCCATCATCTTTCTCACATGATTTCTTCGATGATACTTTACCTTCAGATGAAGCTGTTGCACCTCTTTCATCACCTTGGTGAGAAAAATAGAGGTGCTTGCAAGCTCAGTTGGGTCTGCTGAGCAGGACAACTGCAAGGAAAAGAGTTAGGGAAAGAAAATAAAAACTAAAATTAAGAATTAAACTAAGAGATGCAATAAAAACTAAATTCATGAGCATAGGGACATAGAAACAAAAAGAACCATAAGACCCATGTCACCAATGTTTGAGGCTGATCTATTAGTGAAACAAAGCACCAAGAAGAAAGGGGACTATGAGTGCCTTCTTCCTCCAAGGGAGGGCTCTTGGACCCCCACTAGCTAGCTCTTCTTACAACAAAGAAAAATGGGAAATGATGATGAAAGAACTCTTTACAAATCCACTCAATGGGTGAGGTGGATTGTCCAATGTAATGGTGCCAATATGCTCTTGCCAAGGATGGAGTCCTCAAGACAATAGAGGCAACATAACATTACTTTGAATTCCTTGAAAAAATGAGGTGCATCCATGGATTTTTATAACATTCATTTGGGTTATTGTTTAATTGCTTTGTAGTGTGAAAAGAGGCCAATTAGGGCATTCTTAGGTCTTTGACCAGCCCACTAGTCGGATCCAGTCCAGATTTGAGGGTCAAATCGGCTTGGGAGCTGAACCATAAGTGGGTGGGAGGCCGACCACTCTCATAAATGTGCCGTTTAGCAGGTGCACGGATTTTTGCGATAACAGTCGCGCATCGTGCACCTATGCGCGATTTCTGCGTTCCTGTTACGTGCATGCGCGTGTGCGCCCAATGTCTGCATAGAGCTCTTCAATTTTTCACTACTTTGTATAGTTTTTGACCTTTTTTGAATGCTGTGGTATTAATTCAGGTCCATGAATGACTTCATCACTGTTTGACGATGCTGATTTCTTGTAACCATGTGCGGACAAAATTTCAGTGATAACAGATGCCCCCTGATGGATGAGGTTAGGAGCATACGTATAGCCGAAATCCATCAATGTTTCTTCTACTGAGAATGTTGTTGTAAGAGAGCGAAATAGTGGGATCGTCCAGAGCGATCCGTTGGAGGGAAAAAGGAACCGGTAGGACCCGACCTTCTATGAGGTGTGTAAAATAGAAAACTGTGTACAAACGAGGTGGGCATGCCCCATGCTCGTTTCATGTAACTCTTGAAAAAAAGATGACTGAAGTGTTGGTGTAGACAACTGTAGCACCCTTGGGGGCAGTCGTGATAAAGGTAGAAGACAATTCTGCAAATGAACATGTTCTGAATAGTAGGCACTGATCACGGTAACAAGTAGCAGCGAGTATGTGGGCATTGATAGCCCTGCCAAGTTCAGAGGTCTTCGGAAAATAAAAGAACTAACTGCAATAGTCGCAAAGTAAGACCCACCGTAACATGAGAAAGTTTTGGCGTCGAATGTTATGGGGGTCAACGACAGTAGGGAGCAATGGTGTTTCACCCTGTGCCGTCCGAGATCTCTCATTGAGTGGAGAATGAGAATCAAGATACTGTCCCCCTTCTGGAAAACTGTGCTGATGTCAACAAAAAGGGGAACATGACTCCCAGAAGAAAATGGCTTCATGAAATATACTGAGGGGAGGAAGTGGCAGAGGTACATGGATGAAGTCAAGATGTGGGAAGACTCAAGACTGCCCTTGGTTGGAGTATGTGTGAGAGAAAAAGTGGCCGCAACCGTTCAATGAGGTCAAGTGTCAGGGGGACGACCAGACCGGGGATAAGTTGTGCCAGAGGTGAGACACAGTGAATAAATTCAGAGGGTAGAGGTAAGTGACCTGTGGAGTACTCTGAAGATACGGACGATGCCAGCAAGGGTAGATGAGAAGTAGTGCTCCAACCAAAGGTGACATGGGTTGCGGTTGGCCAAAAAGAGGGAAGCAGGTCGTCAAAGGTGACGAAAAAAAAGGTAATGTAACAACTGGAAATAAAGGCGTTTGTACAATAAATAACGAATAATTGGGGAGAAATGTACAAATACAGAAACGGGTGCCCCAAGGTGATATGGGTGGCCCATGTAGGGCATAATTTGCTCAGAAATATGATGAAGGGTGGGGGCCCCATTGGTGCGTTTCTGTATGAGGTAGGTGAGATGAAGGGACATTTGCAGATGGGCAAACTGATTGTGGATGAAATGTAGGGTTCATGACACTGCGGAGGTGCAGTAAAAAAAAAAGAACCGTGAAGAGATAATCTAGGAGTCCGTGTGGGAAAGCTAGCAAAATGAGGAGAAGGAATATGTGGTTGATTCGGGACATGATGAAAGACTATCGTGACTCCCATCCCTAAAGGGTTTTGAAAAAAAAACATGAGTGTCAGAAGTGTCAAAAGGTGCTATGAATGGGACAACTCATGTGGGTAAGAATGCTACCGGGTAACAGTACCAAAAATGCAAATGGAGGTGAGGGTACTGCAGAGCCAAGAATGGGGATCCTAGAGGCAAATGTCAGAGGGTGTGACTGGAAATGTAAGTATGATACAGAGGGAAAGACTACATGACAGTGCTGAGTATATACCTGAATGGGTTGTGCCGATGTATGATGATCAAGTACCTGCACACATGAAAACCAAATACCCAATGTGAACAATATCTGAAGAGAATCGAAGATATGAGCATGTATTTGATAAGTGTGAAAATGCGCATGCGTACCTGACCAGGGTATGAAAAAATGGTGCCCCAGGGGCTCAGGATGAAAAGAGGCCCAGGGACTACTATGATGTAGATGCCGGGATGCTGATCCCGTGGCTGAAGACGGATCGAGAAACGGACACCGTGGGCTCCCAGAATGGTGAGTAGAAGTTTGGAAAAAAGGTCTATATATAGTTGTAGGGCCCACATGGCCACCTCATTTGTACCTACTGCAATAGTGACTGGACGAGCAGTTCTCAGAGGAGATTTGGAGATTTGGAGAGGACGAGGCATCCGATTGGTGATTAGCGAGCGTTAGGTTAGTGGTCTGATCATCCTGCATAGAAATGGGATTTCATTTTTTGGGCAGGGGCTGTACGGAGGGCCGTACATAGGGGTTTTGTGGGTGTGGGCCCCATGTGCGTGGGCGATCCGGAAGTAGGCACGCACACGTGTGCCTTTGCCCACCGGATAGACGTGCATGGGGGCGTAAGTGAGGGGATTAAAGGCACGCACTATGTGCGCGCCTGTTGGCTGTACAACTATGCATTTGTGTGCGGCTGTGACGTGGATAGGCGCGCACCAGTGTGCGACTGTGTAGGTAACAGGCGCGCCTGAGAGCATGCCTGTGTAGGTAACAAGCGCGCCTGAGAGCGCACCTGTGAAGCGAATAGGTGCACATACGTGTGCGCCTGTGTAGTGAACAGGCGCGCATGTGTGCGTACCTATGGGTTAAAACAACCGCGCCTTAGAGGCAAAGTTGACGGGTGTAAAATTGATGTTTGTGATGTCGTTGATGGTCTCTTGGGCTGATATAAGACTCTTTGTTGTGGCTGCAGGTGGACAGTTTGCACGATGCCAGTGGGTTGGCGAGAGCAAGATTGTTCTCAACTACGAGAGGTCGTGGCTATTGAGGAGCCAGGTGTGCAAGCGAATTTGGCAGCCTGTGGGTTGCTAAAGTTCTTTGAGTGCCCGTTGATACAAGCACAGGAGTATCTCCTATAGTTCCTGATCCAGATGTGGAGTCCAGAGTTGCACTGCTTCCTTATGCGAGGAGAGCAGATCCCCTTCACTGTGGTGGAGGATGTGTACTTCTTGACTGGGCTCCCATTTCGGGGTGTGCCCCTACTGGCGGAGCCGGTGCTACTGAGGGACCTGACCCTAGCGTCCATTGGCCGGAGATAATGTTCAGGTCAGAACTTTATGTCCGAGACGGTTGTGAGTGTTGGGTTGATAGATGCCTTGGCGCATAGCTGTATAGCAGTGATGATTGTGAGAGTATATGGGTCACTGGCGACCCAACAGATCAGTGGGGACCAGTTGTTGGTGATGGGGAGAGTGTTGGCCGACGAGCAGTTTGCCTGGGGGCTTACTTTGCACGCGAGGATGGTGGGGCAGTTGGCCCACTGTTGGTCCACGGATACAGGGGATTTTGCCTTTGGGTCCATCCTGGTGGCCTGGTTTTTGGAGAGGGTGTCGATGCTGCGCCCTAGGATTTTATTGGGTGCGCCTGGGGCGCGAGAGCCGCGACTGAGGCAGTGGTCGACTGTGTTGCTGCGCCATGGTGGGGGTGAGGGTGGCCACTTATTTACGGCAGAGGCGGCACAGGTTTGGCGGTAGATGCCGTAGGTGATACTATGGTACCCCTATGCTGGGATTGACTTGCGGGATGATCTGGACATGGTGTTACCTCCAGGGGAGGTTTTTGACCACCGAGGTATGTTGATTTGATGATGTTGATATGTATGTTTTGTGTTTTTTGAGATAGCATGCCTTATGTATATGATATAGATGCTGATACTATCTGGTGTTTGTTTGCATGTGCAGATGTGGCACGTCGTGAGCGCGAGGTGGAGTTGCAGAGAGCGCCAGAGAGACTACCGCGGGGAGAGAGACGTCGGTGTGAGAAATCCACGGTGCGACCAACTGAGCCAGAGAGGGCAGCGAGGAGGCGTCAGTTTGATGAACCTAGTGCTGGGCCATCACACGCTCCTCCGGCGGTGGTCGAAGCGGATTTTGAGGACATACGCTGTCGTCTAGAGACGGTGTTACAGGAGGTGCCTAAGGGCATATGGTCTCGCATCCAGGATGAGGCATTCCTGGAGCAGTGTGTGGGGGTGCCGCCACCATGGAAGGCCATAGTACGACGAGCAGCAGTGGCTGCTATGTTGATGACCGGACGACTGCCACCGGGGCAGGAGGGGCCAGTAGGGGGGGGACCACCACCTCCTGGGGCAGGAGGTGGTGGGCCGCCATCGCCTGAGGGAGGAGCAGGTGGTGGTGCTCTAGAGGCACCGTGAGTGGTGCTCTTAGGCATTGATGTATATATATATTTTTTGTATATAGGTTGGTGAGCCCATTTTGTACCGAGGTGCTGCATTGGCCTGTAGATACTTGTATATTTTTTGTGTGTAAACAGTCGGATGGCACCGTGGACCTTTATATATACATGAGTATACATTTTTGAGATATATGTGGTGTTTACATGTTTTTGGTTGATGTTTTGATGACGTCTATTCTATATATATGCTGTGATAGGTTTGTGTTATATGTTTATGTATGTGTAGCTTGATGTGATATATGCCAGTCTAACACAATATTAGCTAGGTTATCTGTAATTTGATTCAATTGTCTTGGAATATGTGTAAATGTAATGGAATCAAAATGTCGAGATAAAAGCCTAACCTGCAGGTATTTGCGAAAGAGGCAAGGATCACGGACGTGGTATACATTATTGAGCTGGAGTAAAACTAGTTGAGAGTCGAGGAAGACGCTAAGGTGACAAATACGATGATGCTGGGCATCGGCCAGGAGGCCAATGACGGTGGTGTATTTGGCTTGGTTGTTGGTTTCTGAACCCAAACATATGCCACTCGAATGGAGAATTTCATGTGAGGGGGTGTAGAGAGCCCAAGCAGCCGAAGCAAGATTTTATGTCCAACGGCTGGCGCCGTCGGCGTAACTGATGTGGTAGGCTGGTGGAGGAAGCATCTGTCAATAGCACAAAGGATAGTTTAGATGCGAGGGAAGGAAAAAGATTAAAAACGCTATGAAAGAAATAACCTAAAGTAGAATGACTACGTTTAAGCATAAAATTTCTTGAGATACAACCCGTTGACAGGTTCTTTGAGAGAGAGACCTTCGGGAGAGGCCAGAATATATGCGCCTTTGGTGAGGCAATGTTGAATGATGTATGGGCCATGCCAGAGTGACTCGAATTTTCCATGGCCAAAGGTATCATGAGCGATATCGTAAGCCAAGATGAGGTCGCCTTCACGAAATGAGAGAAGGTTGACATGGCGATCAAAGGTAGCCTTGGATCATTTTTTAGCTGCCTCGTTGTTATGTAAGGAAGATCGACAATCTTCATCCAGAGACTCCAAGTTCAGCAAGCGCTTCTCCATTGGAGCAGTGTCGGGTAATAGCTCAATTTTGGTGCGTAAGGTGGGAATTTCGCACTCGATGGGAAGAGTGGCCTCAACCCCATGGACTAAATGAAATGGTGTGAAACCAGTAGCAGTTTTCACAACCGTTCGGTAATCCCATAGTGCAGAAAATAACATATGATGCCAATTGGTTTTATGTTTATTAACCGTGCGCTGTAACATGGTCTTGAGGACTTTGTTAACTGCTTCGACTTGTCCGTTAGACTGAGGGTAATATGGTGAGGCAAACTCGTGAGAGAATCCTAACCGAGATGAGAATTTGACGAATATCTCATTCTCGAAGTGTTTCCCATGATCGGAAACGAGTTGGAGGGGTACTCCAAAGCGGGATATGACGTGGTTAAAGAAAAAACGCGCTGCAGTGTCAGCAGTGTTGTTGAAAGTGGGCATAGCATTTGCCCATTTGGTGAAGTAATCAATGACGACAATGATGTATTTGTGACCATTGCTGGAGGGGGGATTACAAGTCATGAAGTCGATGCCCCATTTACAAAAAGGGTTGGCAGTAATGACAGGGTGGAGAAGAGTGGGGGGAGCTCGGGCTTTGTTGGCATAGAGATGACATTGCTCACATCATTTCACCACATGAATGCAATCATGAAACAAGGTAGGCCAAAAGTAACTAGCTCGGATAATATTTTGAGTAGTGGATATGGCCGAAAGATGGCCCCCACATGCGATGTTGTGGCAGTCGTTTAAGGCTCTATCGGCCTTGTCAATAGTCAGACATCGACGAAGAATGGTGTCGACGCCCCGCCGATATAGGATGTCTCCAATGAGGAGGTAGCAGGGGGCCTAATGGCGAATACAACGACGATCATCATGTGAAAGGTGGCTACCGAAATTCTGAGTGCGGAGATAGACAAGGAGGTCGCCGTAATAAGGATCATCCGAAGTGATGTAAAAGAGATGTTCATCGGGAAAGTCGGTGTTGACGGGGGCACTGGTGGTGTCAGAGGGGAGGGCCGTGACAAGTTCGGCAAGAACAAGGGCCTTCTTACTCTTAGGTGTTGAGAACTCGAGGTCGTACTCCTAAAGGATAACGATCCATCGAGAAAATTTTTCGTTAACTTGCCGACAGCTGAGCAAGTACTGCATAGGGTTGGAATCTGCGACGACCTTTGTTGTGCGAAGCAGAATGTAGTGGCGTAGTTTCTGGACTGTGAGGACGACTGCAAGAGAAAGTTTCTCTTCATGGTTATACTTCAAGGGTGTCCCTGAGAGGTTTTTACTAACGTAATAAATGACATGTTCATGATTGTCATCACCTAGCTAGATGAGGACGCCGACTACTGATACAGCTGATGCTGATACGTAGAGGATATAGTCGCGATTGTAGTCAGGTGCACTAATTAAAGGTGCATTTGAAAGTGCTGTTTTAAGATCGTCAAATGACTGTTGGGCGTAGTCGTCCCAGTGAAATGGGATGTCGTGACGTAGTAAGTGAAGGAAACCGTGTGCACGTATGGCGTAGTCTAGGACAAAGCGTCTAAGAAAGTTAGCTTTTCCTTGTAGACTCTAAAGTTGTCGTAAATTTGGGGGAGGTGGAATTTCGGTGATAGCTTGGACTTTGAGGGGGTCCATGGTAATACCGCTTTGGGAAACAATAAAACCGAGGAGGCGCCCTGCGGTGACATAGAACACACACTTGATAGGATTCAAGCGGATGTTCTACTGACGACACCATTGAAATATGATTCGTAAATCATCGAGATGTTGGGTGCGTTTCTTGGATCGAGCTGTGAGATCATCCAAGTAGGCAAGGATGATATTAGCCAGATCGTGAAAGATGTATGTCATCGCTCGCTGGAAAGTTGCGCCGGCATTCTTTAAGCCAAAAGGAATGACACGATATGAAAAAGTACCCCAAGGGGTAGTAAATGCAGTTTTATACTGATCGGCGGGCTGAATTTGAATTTGATTATAACCAGAGAATCCGTCCATAAAGGAGGGAGCCTCGTGGCTGGCACAATCATCGATAATTTGATCGATGAAAGGCGTTAGAAAGTTGTCTTTGGGACATGCGTGATTGAGATCGCGAAAGTCCGTGCAAACACGGATAGTGCCCTATTTTTTGTTAATGGGTACAGGGTTGGAAACCCATGAGGTATAAGCGATGGGGTAAATGAAACCGACAACGCCTAATTTGTCAATTTCGGCTTTGATAGCCGTGGCTTTGGATGGGTGTAGCAGTCGTTGTTTTTGGTGAACTGGTGTAATGTCGGGCCAGGTGTCGATGTGATGTTCGACAATAGAGGGATCGAGGCCAGGCATTTCCGTGTATGACCAGGCGAAAATATCCCTATATTCTTGGAAGAGGGCTTTATATGTAGTGATTTCCTGAGGAGTGCAAGCAACTCCAATGGTGATTTCCTCGACGGTGCCATTTTTAATGGAAATGTCGATTTTAGTGGTTGGGGAAATGTTGGCCATATTTCCTTCTTCAAAAGCATCAGGGGCAGGAATGGGATTTCTGAACCAGTCGAGAGGCCCTGATGGGATAAAATCCTTGGTTTCGACCGCGTAAATGGGGTTTTGGTTAGGAGGCATGGAGGCTTCCTATGGATAGAAGAGTGCGCGATGGTGTAGCGCATCCCGGGGAGAGTCTGGGTGGTTTAACTCTTTGAGTATTTCTTCATCGCATTGGAAGTGACGCTAATACAAGGGGTTGTGAGGAGTGATCTTGGTGACAGTGGTCGTGTGGTTGCCCCCTGGTGAAGAAGCAGGGGGAACATTGTTAGGAGATGGTGAGGGTTCACTCGACATAAACCATATATTGAAGTACTGAGGGGTACCCGTGGTGGTTGGGTGTAAAATGTTCATAGGGGAATGAGCAGGAGAGTTGGGGGGGTTGGGGGGTGAATCCTCAGATAAGTCATCTAAGAACCATGGAGGCATTGGGAGGGCCTCGGGCTCAGGAGAAATGACATGAAGATCCTCTAGTGACGAGGTAATGTCAATTATCACCTATGCGGGTTGGTGAAGCAGAGTCAATTGGCATTGCCTGTATTCAAGGATCATAGGACACTGGTATGTGAAATGAGCTAATGAATCACAGAGAGAGAAAGGGCATATCATACGTTCATTGACTGAAGTGGTGACATAGCGGATGTCAATGATATTTGTTGAGGAGGACGTAGCAGGACTGGGATTGCTCTGGAAGTTCTGGCGTACTATGGCTAATGTCTGCCTAAAGCGTGGTAGTGCTGGGCAATGATGGGTATAATGGCCATACTCTGAACATATAGCACAAGCGTATTTGGTCCGCAACCCTTTACTACTAGAAGGGGGGGTGGTAGTCTCGGGACTAGTAGTAGTGGCGGGTGTTGGGGGAGTGTGATTGAGTGGGATCAAATTCCGTAATTCTGGTAGCGACGGACAATTGTTGGTTTGGTGTCCCTCTTTCTCACATAGCATGCAAGGTGGTGGGATGTGGGGAGGAAGTGGGGCTGTGAGCTCCTTATTCTTTCTCCTGCCCCTAGCTGTGGCAAGGGGGTTAGTGAGTGGGGGTGTGGTTGGAGTAAGAATGGGAATCGTCATGGGGATTCCTTCTTTTTTGGGGGGAAGGGATAGTCGAGGGACCATCTCTCGTGGGTGTAAATACCAAACGGGGATTGCTAACACCATATTAGGTAGTGTGAGCATTGCGACTACCTGAAAAGCTTCGATACCTGGTGGAGGGTAAAAGAAGGGAATTTGAGTGATGGCTTGGGGAACTGTCTCCCAAACTGGGATATGTCCTTGGGGAGAGGTGGAATTGTGGACTGGTGGGGTCAATGAGCGTGTAGGAGGTTCTTGAGGAGGGGGTTCTGTGACGAGTGGGATGTCAGATATGATAGAAGCCTCTATAGGAGGAAGGGTATCCTCTGTGTGAGTTCCATTAGATGATATGACGCATACTTGATTAGCAGGATGAAGGAGTGGTGGTGCTCCATGGTACGTCCCTAACAAGGGTGGATCTTTAAAAATCCCAGGACCCATCTCGACGAGTGGATATGTGTCGTGGCTTGTGTGGATGAGAGGAAGAATATTATTGATGTTGGCAGATGGGTTAGGCTCATAATGTGAGACTTGGTCAATAGTAACGATCTTCCCATTGTGAGGGAACATCATTGTCTGAAAGACGAAAGATGTCATTGCCTTCATAGCGTAATGTAGCTACGACCGAATAAGATATTATAATCGAGAGGGGTGTCAATAACTTCGATATCGATGAGAATAGTCTTTCCCCCAAGTTTGACGGGGACATTTTGGAAGAGCCCTTCAGGAGAGGATGGTCGTTCATCATAAGATCATAAGGTGATGGCAGAGGGAATGAGTTCAGGGAAACCAAGCTTCTGCCATACTGTTTTGGACATAATGCATGTAGATGCACCTTCATCGATGATACATCGATGAACTGTGATGTTTTGTATTTTCACTAGTATTTGAAAAGCAATCAAGGCGGGAAGACGAGGTTCTCCGCTGTCAAGATCAAAGGTGATGAGTCGGGTATCTGCAGGGTCGACTGCCCCCAAGGTGGAAAGTAATGATTTCCACTGATTAGGACAAGTCTGGAGGACCTCCAATACTGACATGGCAGCCGGGGATTGCACTAAGTCGTCTATCAAACTATAGTTATGAGCTGCCCTAGCCTGTGGGTTGTGGACACTCCTGCGCAATGGGATGCGAGGGATGCAAAGCGGTGGTTCGGTGGAAGGGTGAGGGATCACCAATGGGGGTCCTGTCGATGTAGGGTTTGTCTCTGGAGGGATGGGAGGAGACTCAGCAGGTGTGTGATACTGACGATTACGTGTTTGCAGAAGGATTTCTTCCTCACTTGTGAGGAGAATTGTACGATCTACTGGATTGTTGGGGTTGAGGTATTGTCCCACCTGAGGTGGGGGATGTTGTGTGTCCTGTTGGGTGTTTATCACACCTTGATGTGGAATAGGATTTTGCAGCACGACGGGAGGGGGTTGTTGTACGTATTTTTGTGGTGCCTACTGAGGGGTAGGCGGTGCTGGAGAATGGGGAAAACTACCAGAGTATTTCAACCATTTGAAATCAACGATCTGGGGGCAATGATTAGTGTAATGGACGAACTCACCACAAAGGGCACAAGGAAAGATGGTTTTAAAATTATTGCTATTTCTCCCTTGGCATTTATTATTATTACCCCCTTGGGGGTTTTGGTTCCCTTGGTTCTGGTTGCCCCTAGTGGGTTGGTGCTGTGGGGGTTGATTCCTGCCTTGACCTGGGTTGTTGTTATTCCTGTTCCGTCCTTTCTTCTTGGCATTGTTCGATGGATGGGTTGGATTGGCTGTATTCAACTGTTCAAAACTTTGGTATTGTTGAACAACAGAGGGTTGAACAAAATTCACCCCTGCATGAGGATGTGGGGGAGCCATGGGTTGTGGAGGACCAGGAAATGGGAAGTACAGATTCTGTGGTGGTACCAATCCATAAGGTACATAGCAAGGTGTAGTGCTTTCGATAGTACTATAAGCTACGGTAGAGGGGGTACCAGAGTTTGTTTGAATAGGTGGATGTATGGGAGGTGCCAGCGGTGGTCCATTGATGGGTGGAGGGATAGAAATAGGGTATGGCTGTTGATAAGGGGGTGGGGGGTAATAAGAAGTGCCCCCGTGTGCCGGAGGGTATTGAGGTGTTCCATACATTGGTGGTGGTTGGGGTTGTGGACTGTGGTGAGTGGTGGCACCAATTAGTCCGTCTGCTGAGTGAGACATCCCAGGTTTGTCTTGGCCAAATGGCACAGGTTTTGGAAGATCAGGAAGTACAGTGTATAAGTACCCTGACTGTGCATAGATGAGGTCATACTGTTGGGCCTTACTGATGGATTCCTCTTCAGATTGAGGGAAGGTGGAAGCTACATCCTTATCGAGGAGAGAGATAAGTGATCTAAGAAACCAGTCGAGACACTGTTGCTTGGTGGTTTCTGCTTTGCACAAACTACATCGCCTACGCCACTCGTGAATGTGGTCAGTGATGTGTGTGGCTGAGGTTTGTTTTAAATTAAAAATTAGTTCTAGACCATTGTCACGGCGGATGGGTAATTGGAAGAAGGTCAAGAATGCTTTGGCCAATGACTCAAAAGTTGCGTGGGACCCTGATTTTTCTTCGACATACCATTTAGCCGCTGGGCCAGTGAGTGTGCATTGAAATAATTGCAGTCTGATGGAATCATTCATAATTCTATTGGAGGAGCACCATAGGTGAAAGGTCATGACATGGTTAGCAGGGTCATCGCCTGCCTTTCCTTCAAACTTTGGTATGTCTGAAGGTAGTTTGGTTGGCATTGCAGGCCATGTGGGATCATGCAATATAGGATCATTGGTGAGTTTGCTGAGATCCGGTATGTTGAGAGAGGCCAAATATGGTATCTGCAGTGGGGGGGGAGGATTAGCTTCGACCATAGTGTGTTGTGAACCTGACCCTTGAGGGGGGCTAGGTGGGTTGGTGCTTCCGCCTTGAGAGGAAGTGGGTCCCCCGCTTCTGTGTAAAGGAGAGCAAGTGAATGGATGACCTTAGGAAGAGGACCCAAGTAATGTAGAACCAAGCAAAGTTGATCCTAAAACAGTAGCACTCACAGGAGTGTGTGAAGGAGGTGCCGATGAGTGGGCATGACCAGACACTCCCCCTAATATAGGAGGGAGGTTTATCAAGCGTCGTGAATAATAGGGGTTCTGTGGTTCCCCTATGATGTCAGACTAGCTGCGTGAATGTGTGCAAAGAGTGGTGAGAGTAATATAGAAACAAGAGCCTTTGCGTTGAATGTTTACACGATATATATATCCAAATCAAACTGTAATCAGATGTGCATCATACATAAAATGTTTTTTTGAAAAAGAAGCATATATATGGGTAAGTGGGTTTTGTTTGCATGGGGAATCAAAAGAAATAAAATGCTCGTGTCCTTGAAGACGTAACGTCCTTCCTCTCAAATAGCACTAGACCTTCCAATAGTACTCAACAGTGGGGTCTGAAGTCACTGGAAGAGAAACTAGTGAAGGATGAAATAATTGGTTATAATGAGGGGTAAAGGGGGCATA
>ML819836.1:51515-73319 GCA_009831015.1 Picea engelmannii | reverse complement strand
ATGACAATCACAATAATGCAGGGAGGTAAGAAATAGAACATTCAACATCAGTCACACATATGAAATATACAGAGACAAATATTTCCTGAGGAAACCCATAAAGGGTAAAAACCTCTTCTTCTTGGTATGATAAGTAATCTTTATATTCTGTACATTATCATTCATATGAGCTCCAACTCATTGTGAGGCTACAACCTCTGTTTTTCAAGCTGCAACTTGCTGAGAGCACCAACTCTTTGTTTTCTCTAGCACCTACTAGAAGGAAGAACCAACTCCCTGGTTTCTCTAGCACCCACTAGAAGGAAGCACCAACTCCCTGGTTTCTCTAGCACCCACTAGAAGGAAGAAACAAATCCCTAAGTGTTCCAGCACCAACTGGATGGAAGCACCAACTTCCAGTCACACAGGCACCAACCTGTAAAATAGAGAACAACAATTCTCCCTTGCACCACCCTGCCACCCTGGTTTCTCTGGTTGCAACCAGATGGAAGCTACAACTCCCTATGTTCAAGCACCCACTTGAACCTCTGAGGACAACAGTCCTCCCTAGAAACTCCCTACCACCCTGAAATATAAAGTTTTCTATATATAAATTTATCACAGTGATACAATATTTATCAATGGCTTACCAGTCTCATCACTGTTCTGCTACACTACTCTTCTCTACCTGCATCAGTGTCTTCCTGCAGCCCCTACCTTACGCTTTATGTTATTCTACCTTTTATTCTCTGTGCGCCATGTCCCCTCTATGCACTATTCCTCTTCTATGCATTTCAGCTGTTGCACTCTGCCTCCTTCTACACACCTGAATCACTATTAATAGCCCCCAATCTCTTCTCTGTTCTGCGTTTTTATTCTCTCTATGCATCTTCTACATCCTCTATTCACAATGCTTCTACATGCTCTCCCCATGTCGAGTGCTCTGTCTGATCATCATTGCAACTCTTCAGCTTCTCTAGTGGTTAAACCCATGTGTCCATCATCACTGGGTGTTATGCCGAGATTCCTTAGCCTCTCCAACAGTTGAGACTCTTCATCTTCTCAGTCACAGTCGAGCTCATTCCCTTTTTTGCAGTTCCAGGATCCAATGGTCTTACATCTGTCAATAGCCTCTATGAACAGTCTTCATGCCACTGGAAGATGCCTCGAGACTCTTCATCTTCTCTGGTGATCACCCTGAAGTCTTTTCGAGTCCTTTGGTAGAAACCATTAGTCATTTCTAGTAGTTACATTGTGAACCTATTGAGCCTCGTGCCTTTGGCGCCTTTCACCTTTCCTTTCACATGTGGCCTCAAGTGGTGAACACATGCCTGTTCAAAAGGTGCTTTTGTGACTCGTGTTTCATGGATCTGGGGATGAGGCATTTAGCTCCTTGATTGCACTAGCTCCTTCCTCCATCTTCCGTAGATGTGACCACTGGCTGTGACCATAGCCTTATTCGAAACTGCATTTCACAATTTCATGTTTCGTGAATTTGTTGCGAGTCACTCTGACTCTTGCAACTCTCGATCACGAAATGGAGCCTTGCAACTTGCAAGATCCTTCCTTCACATGCCCACAGTTGTGACCAAGAGTTTATCCATAAAGTTCTTTCCCGATTTCACATTTCGACATTCCTGTGGAGAAGTATCTTGACACTCCAAGTCACAAACCCCGAAATGATCGGAAGGTATTTCAATGTTTCACATTTCAGCGTTTTGGCATTTCTGTAATGAAGTGTTTTGACACCTCCAATCTCCTGGTATCTGAAATTCTGAAATGGAGTCAGATCAACGGTCCATGATCTCCCTTTGATCGACGACTCATATTAAGTCATGGTTTCATATTTTGCGATTTCGGCATTCTTGTCGTGAGTGTTCTTGACACCTCCAACTCCCGGTATCCGAAACTCCGAAATGGAGTCAGATCAACGTATTTCAACATTTCACATTTCGCCGTTTCAACATTCTTGTCGTGAGTGTCCTTGACACCTCCAACTCCCGATATTCGAAACTCCAAAATGGAGTCAGATCAATGTATTTTGGCGTTTCGCATTTTGCTGTTTCGACATTATTTTCGTGAGTGTCCTTGATACCTCCAACTCCTAGTATCCGAAACCCCAAAATTTAGTGGTTTCGCATTTCACAATTTCATCATTCTTGTCGTGAGTTGCTTCCTTGACTCCTGGATTTTTCACTTCTGATCTTGCCATGCGATCATTGTTGCGCTGCTGGTCTTGATCTTTGCCATCAATGACAAACATGCATACTCTACCTCTATCTGAAAAACATGCCAACAAGTAACCTCTTGGCACTCATGAATGTTTTGAGGTTCGAAATTTGTTCCTCTTGACACAATTTCCACCTGAAACCTTGGTTCTAATGACCACTTCTCCCACCCAACCAGGATAAGTGCTGGAACCATCGCTCTGAACTTGAATTTTTTCCATTTCGACAACAATTCTCTTCCGAAACTTTTTCTTCAACTTCCACTAACATGGGCCATCTAGGCTCAGTGTTGAAACCATGGATCTAATACCAATTTGTGATGTCCCTAGCCGCCAACAGGCCGAAGACATAAAAAATTGGTATCAGATCCATGGTTTCAACATTGAGCCTGGATGGCCCATGTTATTAGAAGTTTAAGAAAATGTTTCAGAAGAGAATTGTTGTCAAAATGGACAAAATTGAAGTTTAGAGCGATGGTTCCAGCACTAAGCGTGGATGGGCTGGAGAAGTTGTCATTAGAACCCAGGTTTTAGGTGGAAATTGTTTCAAGAGGAACCAATTTCGAACCTCAGAACATTCCTGAGTTCTAAGAGGTTACCTTGGTCATGTTACGAAGGTCAGGAGGTGTAGCGTTATTGTAAAACCATGACAGACGTGGTATTGGGCCATAGAGTAATGTTGGTCATGGGATATATTAGGAAAAAGGGGAATCCTTCATGACCGTCAGATCTAAAGAAATTATAGGAGGGTTAACCTGGAATCCCTTCGAAATTCGTTACTTCAGTGAAGCTAGGTGAAAAAATAAGAGAAGGGTCGAAGCCCGAAGCTTTGAAGTCCTGGAGAATATCTACACCATAGATCTCAAGAGAAGCCTTACCATTAGATCAAGCCAAGTTAAAATGAGAAAACACATTGGTGAAGGGTGAAAGCCTCCAGAGATTCGAAGTCCAAAGCTAATCCGGGCCGTCCATCAAGAGGGACACATGTCAGCAGATTGACTTGTTCGAGATTTAGGCATTTGGGAGAATTAGAGTGTGCTGAGGCGAGAACTTTCGAAGTCTGAAAATTTGAAGCTCGAAGAGATGAAGTGGTGTGTCATGATGATGTCACCTAGAGGTGACATGGACCTCTCCTATACCTGCCACATGTCAGTAGGTTTTGGACTTGCCAAATATAGAAATGTCAATGGGGACATCACATGTGTCACCTGTCTGAGTGGACCACGTGTCTGTTTCTAATGTTTCGCCATGTGGACCCCTCTCGAGTATGGGTGATGGGGCTTGATGATCACAACCGATGAGACTTGCATGAAGATTAACCACTATACAAAAATAGTCATATTCGCTTGCTAAGGTTTATATTTCATGTCAACCATTAATTGCTGATGAACAATGGACCATAGATCCACTCCCCACACCTTGCGAGTTTGCCTATTCAACACTCTGGGAAATTACAATGACTTGGGTTAGAAACTTCCGAAATCTGAAGCCGGAGGCCCAAATTCCTAAATAAGCACCTATCGATATAGCGCTTGGCCACAAACCATGGTCACATTGGTTGGGAGCTAAGAGAAAGGGGCTAGTGTCTGAGAATTATTACAGAGCAGAGCTCAGAAAGAAAATATCCACGGGGATTCTTGATTGATCGAGAACCGCAAAAAATAGAATCTGAAAGTTTTCTTTGAATCAGATTGGTTTATGAGCACTATGGAATTTCTTAAGGATTGATGACTTGATAATTTTTTTTTTGACTACACGTTGTGTTTGTAGAGTCAACGATTGTTAGAACCGAACCGAATTGCCGCAGAGTGTAGAGAAATGGAGGAGGCATAAAATGCCTTCAGTTATGAGAATGAAGCTAAAGGAATGAATGTCCATTTGGGAGATGAAGGATCAAACTCCAATTGGCATGGAGAAGAGATAGATAAACAAGGAAACATGATGAAAATAATTGAAAGATTGCAGAAATATGTCCAGCATCATTGAACAGATAACAAAAATCTCATGAAACCTAGGGATCAACAGGGAGAATTCAACCTAAAGTTGATACAAAGCCTGGAAAGGATAGAAAATAAATTGAATAAGGTGAGTGACTTCAATAAATCAGGAAGTCGTAGGTCCTCTGATGAGAAGAGAAAATCAAGGAATGTTGGCATACACCATCATCACTCCCAAGGACACTCCAAGAGGAGGGAACACAGTAGTTCAAGCAAATCTCCTACCAGAAAGCACAAGATATTTGGAGTGGATGAACTGAAGGGAGAAATGAACAAGATTAAGCCTCCTACGTTTGATGGAGAGCACAAGAAGGAGGAAGATTATGAGACATGGCTTATTGGCATGAGGAAATATTTCCAACTGCAGAATTACTCCCCCCATGAAGAAGGAAGAATTGTAGTGTATCAATTGAAAGGAAAGGCATCCATGTGAAGGGATCATCTTGTGCAGGTGCAACACATTGAAGATAAAAATGTTACTTGGAAGGAATTTAGGAAGTATTTCGAAAAGAAATACTTGACTAAGAGATACTATGGTAGAAAGATGAAAGAGTTCTTTGAACTCAATTTGGGTAACATGACCATTGATGAATATGAACAAAAGTTTTTGGAATTGTTGAAGTATGTCCCTTTCATTCAAAGGTATCTGAGTGGACTGCCATCTTCCATCGGTGACAAGATCCAGTATGACGATCCTAAAACTATGGAAGAAACTATAAGGAGAGAAAAATGCTTATATGAACAACAAAGAGAAAAGCCCACTTTCCAGAAGGCTTGGGAAGACAAGAAGAAATTCAAGAAAGAGAAGAGGCAGAAGGGAAAGAAACCTCCCTTTTTCAGAAACAGTCCTCATGGAAAACCATCTTTTAGAGAGCAGAGAATGGATGAAGTAGGGTGACAAAGGCCAAGGCAGATGCCCGTTCAATGTTGGGGCTGTCAGGGAAACCACAAGTACAGAGATTGTCCCCACAAAAATGGCAAAGTGAGAGTTGTACACAATGTTCAACAAGAAGAAACAATGGAGGACATGGGCAGTATAATACCAAGGATCTGTGCATCTCTGGACAACAAGAAAGCTAAATTTCAATCACACATGATTGAATTTGAAGGTATGATCAATAACCATACCTTTACTATTTTAATTGATTCAGGGGCTAGTCATAGTTATATAGATCCTAGAATGGTGAAAAGTTTGCATTTTCCAAGAAGAAAACATGGAAAATATTGGTTAATGCAGCTGGCTACAAGAGCTAAGAGAAAGGTGGTTGAGTTGGTTAATTCATGTCCAATGGACATGTATGGATTGAACACAAGGGCTGAATTGAACATCTTACCTTTAGGTTCATATGACTGTCTAATTGGGATGGATTGGCTGGACCAACACCATGCCATATTAGACTATCGTAACTAGGAATTCACTTTCCTAGATGAGGAAGGAAATCAAAAGACAGTCCAAGGAATTCCTAGAGAAATTTCTATTAGAGAAATCTCAACAATGTAGCTAAAGAAGTGCTACAGGAAAGGCTGCCAAATATTTGTAGCTCATATGGATGAAGCACCTAAGGACAAGGTGTCAAATATTGAATACCATGCAGTATTAAAATATTTTGAAGATGTATTCCAGGAGGTACCTGGACTACCCCCAAAGAGAGATAATGATTTCTCTATAAACCTGATGCCTGGAGAAGCTCTAGTGTCAAAAAATCCTTATAGAATGAGTACACCAGAGCTAAAAGAACTGCAATTGTAGCTTGAATAAATTCTGAAGAAGGGGTATATATGCCCAAGTGTGTCACCTTGGGGTGACCCAGTCCTGTTCGTGAAGAATAAATATGGGACATTAATATTGTGCATCAATTTCAGATAGTTGAACAAAGTGACTATTAAGAACATGTATCCTTTGCCAAGGATCGATGATCTTTTTTATCAGTTGAAGGATGCCAAGATATTTTCAAAAATAGATCTCAGGTCAGGGTACCACCAGGTAAGGATAAAGGATGAGGACATCAGCAAGACCTACTTCAGAACAAGGTATGGTCATTATGAATTCATAGTGGTACCATTTGGGTTATCAAATGCACCCGCTATTTTCATGTGCCTAATGAATGGTGTATTTAGAGAATATCTAGACAAGTTTGTCATAGTATTTTTGGATGACATCCTGGTATGTTCCAAGTCAATCGAAGAGCATGAGCATCATCTGAGGATGGTGTTGCAGGTGCTAATAAAGCACCAAATGTATGCCAAATTGAGCGAGTGGTCATTCTATCAAAAGAAGATCCATTATTTGGGACATATCATTTCAAAAGATGGGATAGTTGTGGATCCTGAGAAGATAGAAGCCATTAGATAATGGTCAATATCGAAGAATGTCACATAAGTCAGATCCTTTATGGGTATATCCGGCTATTACAGAAGGTTCATTGCAGGGTTCTAAAGGATAGCTCACCCCATCACTTCCTTGCAAAGGAAGGAGAAGAAATTTTAGTGGACAGAAGAATGTGAGAGAAGTTTTCGACAATTGAAGCAACTGTTAACCAGTGCTTCAATCCCAAGGATTGCAGATCCAACTGAATATTTTGTAGTGTGTACAGATGCATGCAAAGAAGGACTGGGAGGAGTGCTTAGTTAGAATGGGTTTGTAATATGTTATGAGTCTAGAAAATTGAAAGAGCATGAAAGGCTCTATGAAACTCATGATTTTTAGTTGGTAGCCATAGTGCACGCCCTGAGGAAATGGAGACATTACCTCATGGGAAAGAGGTTTGAACTGAGGACAGACCATAATGATCTAAAGTATTTGTTTGATCAACCAACCTTGAATGCTAGGCATAGTAGATGGTTGGAATTCCTTGTGAGTACCACTTTGATATCAAGCATATCAAAGGAGAGGAGAACAAAGTGGCTGATGCACTCAATAGAAGAGTGCATGAACTACATGCTATGGCCATTAGCATGTATCAAACTGATATTAAAGGCAGAATTTTGGAAGATGCAAATGCAGATTTGTAGTACATGGAATTGGTGACAAAGATACAACAAGGTAAGATGCTACAGGAAGTGGAATATTATAAATTGGAAGCGGATGGAACACTCCTGTACAAAAATAGAGTTTATGTACCTAATTTCCAGGAATTGAGAATTATGATCGTGAAAGAAATTCATAATGTGCCTTATGCTGGGAACCCTAAATATCAGAAAACAGTGGCAACATTCAAGAGCCATTACTTTTGGCCAGGTATGAAGAAGGAAATTGTAGAATACATCACCAGATATATGGAGTGTTAGAAGGTCAAGGCTGAGCATAGGCACCCAGCTGGGTTGCTATAGCCATTACCCATTCCTGAGTGGAAGTAGGAAGTGGTGACAATGGATTTCATCACAGGATTACCCAGAACAAATAAGCAACATGATTCCATCATGGTGGTGGTGGATAAGCTTATGAAAGGTGCCCATTTTATTCCATTGAAGACTACTCACAAGGTATCTATGTTTTCAATATATATATGAGGGAAGTAACACGATTCCACAGTATTCCCAAGACAATTGTGTCTAAAAGAGATCTGAAATTTACCTCTAAGTTCTGGAAGGGGTTATTTAAAGGGTTCAAAACGAATATGAACTTCAACACTGCTTATCACCCTGAGTCTGATGGGAAAACAGAAAGGGTGAACCAAGTGATAGGAGATATACTAAGTATGTATGTGATGGACAAACCATATAAATGGGAAGACTACCTACACTTGGTAGAATTTTCCTACAACAATGGGTATCAAGAATCACTGAAGATGAGCCCGTTTAAAGCACTTTATGGCAGAAAGTGCAACACCCCAGTAAGTTGGGATAACCTAGTTGATAGGGAAGTGGTTGGGCCAGAGTTTCTCAAGGAAATGGAAGAACAAATGTTGAACATTAAGAAGAATTTGAAGGCTACCCAAGATAGGTAGAAAAATTATGCTGATAAGAATAGCACCCACAAGGAGTTTAAAGTGGGTGATCATGTTTTCTTGAAAGTGAAAGCCAAAAGAAGTTCCCTGAAGATGGGAAACTGTTCCAAGTTGGCAGCCAAATATTGTGGGCCATTTGAAATACTAGAAAGGATTGGACCAGTTTCATATATTCTTGCATTTCCTGCATCCATGACTGTACATAATGTGTTTCATATTTCATTACTTAAGAAATATATACCTGATGCTAATCATGTAATTGATTGGACTGTGATTCAGGTGGAGTAAGAAGGTGTCTTGCAGGTGCATCCGATGCACATATTGGATCAGAAGAGAAAACAACTCTGAAATCGAGACATAGGGATTGTAAAGGTCCAGTGGACCTGGTACGGTCCCGAGGATGCAACATGGGAGCACGAGGATGCTATGCGGGCAAAAAAACCGCATCTTTTTGAAGATTTTGAAAATATTGCAGATGCTCTATAAATAAGTTGCACTGAGGATAGTGCAAATATAAGGGGATGAGATTGTAATATCCCCAAGGATGAGCCCCAATTGTATTTATGAATTGTAAACATGTTTTGTAGGTTGGTGAGCCAAGCAATTATAAGATGGTAAGCTTATGTGTTATTAGGCCGGAGAGCCTAGGTGTTAAAGGCTAGGAGCCTGTTTTTTGTACATGTAAGTATTCATATCAGTAATATAAAAACATCACTGCATGTAGACCGACCATGAATAAAGAGTGATGGGGGACTAAGCTTCCATTAGGCTGGGTAAGGGAGAGGGGGTCGAGATATTAGAAAGAGGGGCTAAGATTAAGGGCTTAATTCCAAGAGAATATTAATTTATTATTATTTCAAAAGATGATTAGAAGGATATGTTTTATCCTAAGTTTTTGGAAAAGGGAACAAATGCTAAATGGAGTGCATGCAGCTCCAGGAAGATAGGTGTCGACCTGGGCGCATGCAGTTATAGCTGGAGAGTCATCTCATGTTGGGAGTTTTCTTCCCATTCTTCCATCCTTGCCTAACTCGTTTGGCCTCGGTTGTGTACCTCTGCATCTTTCTCGCATCTCTGAAACTGGTAACCCATGAAGCTGATCTGTGTTTTCCTATGAAGCCAACATATCTGTACTGGCCAAAACTGTGTTGTTCCTTACTGAATTGTGGTTGCTTCCATTCCCTGAGTTATATTGAGCTTTGTTGTTGTCATCACCTTGCTGGAAACTAAGTGGAAGATGTTTGAAGAAGTGGGTTTTTTGGCCCGTGGTTGAAGAGGCAGGTTGTTAGGCCTGTGAGCAGCTCTCTCCATGTGAGAGTGTTTGCTGGGAAGTGAGTTTCTCCTAGAGAGAGTCCAATACTAGCTATAGAGCTATGAGAATTCCTTATCTGGCCCGTTGCTAAGACCTTAAAAGGGGAAGTAGAGTAGCCAATGGACTGTGGAATAATGAAGGTGCATATTCCCGGGGTGGAATAGGCATGTGGGAAATGAGAGTCTGTGAGTAGTGGATGTAAGAAGGCTCATGGAGAGAATCCTTCCAGTTGCACTGTGTAGTTTCCTGTAATCTCAACCTAATCTAGGATTCCCTTGCCCTGGGTGGAGCTTAGTCCCAGCTCAGGGGTGACCCACTACTGAGAGTGATGAGCAACATGGTCTAAGTCTGGGAGGTCCATGGAAGGTCTGCATGTAGTTGGTGTACTTCAATTGAAAGATGAGTATCTATTCCTATGATCATTACATGTTGTGTATATGTACATGTGTTATAATTGATGAGTATTGCCTGTATATGATGTTATATTATGGGTTTCGCCTGTGAAGTACTGCATGTATTCTTTTATTGTTATTTCTACATTAATCTCTGTATGAATAGAATATGTTGTCTATTTAGGTTTATATTTATATGCATATGACAATTGTCATTTCTATGAGTAGCATGCACCAACCTGGGTGGTCGGGGTGTGACAAATTGGTATCAGAGCTAGTTGAGCTAAGTGAAGTGTGTGAGTAGTGGCATTGCTCGACCTGTTGGTGGCTGGGGACATCACATCTGGTCCTGATAGGACTTGGGGCGATAGGCATCATCAATCCTATTTTCTCCCAGAGCTTGTCAAGATCAAACAGGATGAATTTATATCTACCCTAAGTGATATGGTTAGTCATGCCATGGCTCCATTAGATACACATGGTATTTATGTCAAAGGAAACATGGTGAATATTTCTCCTACTGTCATGATCGACATATCTCATATCCTTGGTAAAATTGAGAACGTATATATCAGTGTGGATTGTTCTCCTGAATAAATGCAAATCTACACCAATCTCTTCAAAGAATTCCAAGATGTATTCGCTTGGTCATATGAAGAGATGTCAGGGATCAACCCCAACATTGTTGAGTATGATATTAAAACCTATTTATATGCTAAACCTATTCGGGAAAGTCTTAGATATGTTAATCCTAGGAAGGCCCCTGCCATTAAGGAAGATGTAGAGAAACTACTTAATGTTGGTTTCACCTACTCGGTTCCCTTGATTGAATGGGTGTCCAACCATGTTCTCGTAAATAAAAAGAAAGGAACCATCCGCATGTGTATGTATTTGAGAGACCTGAACAAGGCCTGTCATGAAGATAACTACTCTACTCCTTTCATTGACCATATTCTTGACGAGTGTGCGGGAAGTAAAGTCTTTTCTTTTATGGATGGATTTTCAAGGTAAAATCAAATTCAGATCAAACCTGAGGATCAAAATAAAATGGTGTTTATTTTTCCTTGGGGTACTTTTTCATACCGGAAAATGACTTTCAGCCTTAAAAACACCGTAGCGACCTTCCAATTCCATGATCTTTTCATTTCATGATGTTAAGCATATTGTAAAAGATACTTAGATGATATCGCTGCTCACCCTCGCAAGAGAGTAGATCACTCCACTCACCTTCAATTAGTATTTGAGAGATGTCGTTATTATCACATTCAGTTGAACCCTCATAAGTGCATTTTTTGCGTTAGGTCTGGTCATACTTTAGGATTCATATTTTTTGAGCATGGGATCATGGTAGATTCTATGAAGGTTGAGGAAATACTTCGATTTCCTCCCTCGTGCAACATTCAACAATTTCAAGGTTTATAAAGGAAGGCTAAATTGCGGCATCGTTTCATAGTGAACTATGCCAATTTAACTAAAGGTTTCATTCGTCTTTTGAAGAAGGACACTTTGTTTATATGGGATGAGCGAGCCCAGGAATCCTTCGATGCTCTGAAGAAAGATTTGGTATCAGCGCCTCTATTGAAGCCTCCAAACTACAATAGAGACTATTTTCCTTATATCGTCACGTCCGAAGGGATGGTTGGTATGGTTCTAGTTTAGGAGGACGATGGGCTCCATGGGAATATTGTCTACTATCTCAGTCGAAACCTAGTTGGTCCTGAACTTAAATAATCTCATGTAGAGAAGTTGGCCTTGGCCGTCGTACATGCAGTTCATAGATTACGACATTATATCTGACTTTGAAAAACTAATGTGGTTATAGAAATCAATCCATTTCAATATGTCCTCACCAGACGTATCATAGGGGGGAAATACAATAAGTGGATTGTTATTTAGCAAGAATTTGATCTCGATTTTGCTTCTGCGAAATCTAAGGAATTGCTAGTTTTTACCGAATTCATGTCGGACTTCCCTTGACTAGATGAGGACATTTTTCATGATGATTCATTCACGGATGAACATATTTTATTTATCTCATATTTGTACTCCTATTATGGAGACATTTTGATTTATCTTCAAACCTTGAAGCTAGCCCAACATTTGTCGAGAGACGATCAACGACGTATATGTCATTAGGCTAAAAACTAGCTTATCATCGGTGACACTTTGCATCATCGAGGGGTAGATAATATTTTACATCGTTGCTTGTCCCACAAGGAAGATGAGGAAGTTCTCAATGACTATCACAATGGGACATGTGATGGTCATTTATCTAGGCTTTTGACAACCCAAAAGATATTATGAGTTGGCTATTTTTGGCCGTCAATTTTTAAAGATTGCATTGAAGAAATCAAGAAGTGTCACCCTTTCAGGTGTTTTCTCGAAAAATGTGATCTCACCCAACCCTTATTCACCCAGTCGTCACCGTCGGTCCCTTCACCAAGTGTGGGGTAAATTTTGTGGACTGTAACCCAGTGGGGGCACCAACATATTATTGTGGCTATGGATTATTTTACTAAATGGGCATAGGCCATGCCTACTGTTAAATATGATGGTAAGACTGTAACATTCTTCGTATTCAACCAGATTATAGACTGGTTCATAATCCCAAGAGAGATTGTCACTGATCATGGAAGTCACTTTTAGAATTAAATGATGAAAGAGTTAGCATCAAAACTATGGTTTATGCATGGTCATTCTTCCCCTTACTATCCCTAGGAAAATGGACAAGTAGAGGTGGTGAATAAATCTCTCAAGACCATTTTCAAAAAACTATCAGCTACAGTAAATTTGACTAACATCTGATGATTTACCCTACACTTTGGGCATATCGAACCATGATAAATAATTCCACCAATTTCTCTCCTTTTCAGTTAGTACATGGTGTGGAGTCGATTCTTCCAATTGAATGTGAAATCCCTTTGCTTAATTTGGAAATTGGGCTCCTACCTGACACATCTGATCTTGAAGAACACCTCATGCACCTGGAGCACCTCGATGAGTAGTGTCAATATTCCTTTACATATATCGAAGTGAATAAATGACGTCTTAAGGTTCAATACGATAAGTATGTCTGTCCCCTACAATACACTGAGGGTGACTTGGTTCTCCTTTATGACCAAGCCAAAGAACCATTAGGGGCTGGTAAGTTCAACCCCATGTGGCATGGTCCTTATATCGTGTGATGTGTCTTAGAGAAAGGGGCCTATGAGTTAGAATATTATGAAGAGAATATGCTAGATGATCCTAGAAATGGGATCTACCTTAAAAGGTATTATTCGTGAGCCATCAAACTTGGACGTGACCTTTGTATACTAGTGTATCTTAGTGTATATACTTCTTTATATTTTCCTTTGTGTTATCGGCTTGCTTATCAAGTTTTCCCTTGGTTGGAAGATGTCAACATAATATCCAGTTTACTTAGGATTCATGGATGGTGCCAGTCGTCATACGCGAAACATGGCTTTCACCACTTGGGTCATTTATGCACCCGAGGGCCAACTGGTGTCTTCATGTGGCATACGTCTAGATCCATCAATGAATAATGTGGCTAAGTATACCACCATTATAGAGCTATTACGTGACGCCATTTCACATGGTGTTCGATCTTTAGAATTTTTCCTGGATTCCCAGTTAGTCATATGCCAGTTGAATGAAAGTTACCATGTGTGAGATCCTACTCTACTCCAATGATTCCTATGGGTACGAATTTTGGAATGATACTTTGATTTTCTTACTTATAATCACATCCACATAAGTTCTAATCATGTATCTGATGCATATGTTAATTATGTTGGATTTTTTCACATAACTCAGTAAATAGGACACATTCATACAATTACACATTGTAACATATATAAGTAAATCCAAATCCAAATTTTTATATTTCATCCTTTCAAGTCCAAAAAATATGGTGTCATAGTACAAAATGGCGCTCACACCCTCAAAATAAATATATGGCCAGTATATAGCATGAACATGGAATATACGGCTATGGTGCCAGATGCATATCATGATAACACACTATGGAATTTGCAAGATGCCAAAAGAGTTGCACCCACGCACAGGGTACACTCACCACCTGTCGCTGCATCGCTTCTGGTAGATCCTCCACTTGAACCATAGCAATCCCATGCGTCAATCGAGATAGGTTTCCTTGTACATTCTGTAGAACTCTCTCTACGTACCCACCTACTAGCTCATCTCCTCGACCCCTTCACCGATGTCATGGGAATCCATATGTCCGTCACGGACCTACGTCTGTGTAACAAAGCAATTGTTAATGCTTTATACCATGCAAAAATATTTTCATTTTTTATTTCACCTTTATCAAAATTGAAAAAAAATAAAAAATGAAATATATAAAATAATTTCTTACCAATATCACTATAGGAGGAACCCAGTGGGAAAGGAATGTCAGGATCCCTTCTATATTCAATCCCTCCATGAGGTTAGTCGTCAATGGCTATGACCTGTCGGCGCCACCAGAAAAAGAACTCATCATTGTAGGGGTTGGAACCGTACCACATCCTAGCCACCTCATCACGTCGGTCCACCGGGACATGGATGGATCATGCAGTCCGTGTGGAGTAATATCTACTCAAGGGCTCAAACCTGTAACCCTCTCAAAGGAAAAACTACAGAGTATGGATGCAAATCCAAAATTTCTCATTCGCCCTTGTTTGCAATCCGTCAACTGGCTCTTCATGTTAGTCAACAGTGAGGTACACCAATCATAAAAAGTGGGTCTTAAACACTCCAGCATGTATAAAATGAGTGGCATTGATGCATGGTGTAATGAGGTTGACCCCAAAATTTGCGTGAGTAAAAACACAACAATCTTTAAACTCAGGTTCTCGATTGGCCTGATAGGGAGTTGGCTCCCTAATTTATTTGTTCTTGCAACATAGTGGGTGGAAATGTACTCCTCCATAGTCATACCACCCACATCCCCTTAGGCCTTGATATTCACTACCTCGCCTCGACAAGACAACCCTATGATAAATTATATATTGTCTACTTCAATCCTCAATGGTTTCCCATCGACATTGAAGGATTCTGTCTCCAGATCCAAGTAGTTTACCAGTAACTGGAGTAACCTCACCTAAGCCCTCATTTCTTTGAGAGCCAAAAATTTATAAAGGCCACATCATTTAAAATCTTTTTGGGCCCTTTCATCTCTTCCCACTGCTGCATCTATCTCCTCATGCTCCCTTTCCCTCCATTCAATAACCATCCTGCAAAGGAGAAACCATTTTTTGTTAAATCCCTTTCAAAATCTTGCTCACAGACTTGTACACGGAATAAATTGATAACAGTCACGTATAGGGATTCATATACGCATGTAGGATTCTCTTTTCCTACGTATATGGGGTCGTATACACGACCCGATGATCTGTCACCCGTGTACACCCTAGTTTCCATACAACACCTTCTAATACTGAAAAAATGGGGTCTAAAAATGAAATTTAAACCATTGAAATTGAAGTAGAGGGGATGGGAACTTACTTGGTCCATATGGTTGTTGATTCCATTGAACGTAACTCCCACAATTGACACTTGAATATCTTGGGAAAAATGGCCTAAAATGCACTATATGGGTGAAAAAACTCAAATGGTATGGTAAAATGTTCTATTTTTACTATTAGTAGAATTGTTTTACCCACTTTCTATAGTTCTTTTCTAATTTTTGGCCTTATGGACTAATAACGTAGTGGAAAGACTTGGTTTTTAGTGGTTTTTTCCAGAATTTTTTATGATTTCCAGTGTCGTCCCTGCCTATTCATTCCTTTGGCAGGTATATTCTTCACCAACATACAAGATAGGTTTTCACTCCATTTTGCATTCTTGCATTATCCTATGATAGCGATCCATACACCCTAGGTAAGAACCCATTTATGAGTGACACAAAACCTTCTCATTGCTACTAGAAGTGTCGTTATTAAGTGGTATCAAAATCCATGAATCCTAAGTAAACTGGAAGATAAATCAAAATGTCTCCATAATAGGGGTACAAATATGAGATAAAGAAAATATGTTCATCCGTGAATGAATCATCATGAAAAATGTCCTCATCTAGTCAAGGGAAGTCCGACATGAATTCGGTAAAAACTAGCAATTCCTTAGATTTCGCAGAAGCAAAATCGAGATCAAATTCTTGCAAAATAACAATCCACTTATTGTATTTCCCCCCTATGATACGTCTGGTGAGGACATATTGAAATGGATTGATTTCTATAACCACATTAGTTTTTCAAAGTCAGATATAATGTTGTAATCTATGAACTGCATGTACGACGACCAAGACCAACTTCTCTACATGAGATTATTTAAGTTCAGGACCAACTAGGTTTCGACTGAGATAGTAGACAATATTCCCATGGAGCCCATCGTCCTCCTAAACTAGAACCATACCAACCATCCCTTCGGACGTGACGATATAAGGAAAATAGTCTCTATTGTAGTTTGGAGGCTTCAATAGAGGCGCTGATACCAAATCTTTCTTCAGAGCATCGAAGGATTCCTGGGCTCGCTCATCCCATATAAACAAAGTGTCCTTCTTCAAAAGACGAATGAAACCTTTAGTTAAATTGGCATAGTTCACTATGAAACGATGCCGCAATTTAGCCTTCCTTTATAAACCTTGAAATTGTTGAATGTTGCACGAGGGAGGAAATCGAAGTATTTCCTCAACCTTCATAGAATCTACCATGATCCCATGCTCAAAAAATATGAATCCTAAAGTATGACCAGACCTAACGCAAAAAATGCACTTATGAGGGTTCAACTGAATGTGATAATAACGACATCTCTCAAATACTAATTGAAGGTGAGTGGAGTGATCTACTCTCTTGTGAGGGTGAGCAGCGATATCATCTAAGTTAGAACCTTTGTGTCATTTGGTGCCCATGCAGAAGTTATTCCATAGGACCGCGAGTTCCTCATAGTCCCAATATGACTTTGTGCTTGAACCCCATTTTCTTACTCAAAAGAATACTAGCCATTACCTATGGGACTCCCCCTGAGTCTTGGTTATTCTCTTTCCGAGTCTCGAAAAAATGAAAACATTACCGAGTGAACTTGTCTCTTTAACAGTCGTTAAATGGTTTTGAAAGGACTTCTATTTGGTATAAGTTTAACCCTTTATTGGGCCAAGTAGACTACTTACGAAAAATGAATACTCTAGTCACCATTGGCTAGATGTGTTCTCCTAGGTATTATTTTATACTTTTTTGGGCCTAGGGGACTAAATCTACGAAAAGGACATTTTTGGAGTTAAGTTGTAATTGCATTCCATCATCCTTCTTGCATTATTGAGCCTATTTCTGGTTCACTCTTTCTTGTTATAATCCTCTTACCTCCACATTTTGCATCACTAGCCAAGTGGTGCCTTCCATATATCCTTTTTATCTTGACATGCTATACCCTTAGAGGAAACATCCCCCTGAGTGTCCATGTGCCACATGCACTTCCTTTCATTCAACATAGGTATGTTCTGCTACTTGGAGGTAGTTTCTTACTTGCGACAGTCGTTTCCTCTCCTGTATCATAACATTTCTTTGCCTATGAAAAAACCAAAAAAAGATGGGTGGGAAAAGAATGTTATCTCATTTCAGAAACACTCGTGTCTCCTTTGAACAAAGCATAGAATTTTGAGTCCACTTTCATCCAAAGTTTGGGTTTAGCATGACCTTAGGAAGCTGAGCTCTTTAGTTAGAGTTTACTCCTCCAATTAGTTATTATTCTAGTACCTATGGAGAGTTTGTTGATGCCTCCCGCATCACAATTTTTTTGTCAATGATCATTATCAAGTTTGTGTTGCATAAGTTATCCATATGTCTCATCATCTTGTTCAAAGGAAGTCTATAATCATGTGTTGGCCATTTCTTAGAATTCTTAACTTTGCATGTCGAGCATACCCTAAGTGTATCTCAGAGTCACATGAAGTTGTTTTCCTACTGTGCACCTTGGGCCTACTTTCATTATGGGTAGGTAAACTTAAACCCAAAAGATGAGATTTCCTCATTGGTCGTTGACTGAGGGGTTTCCCTCATGTTCAACGGAAATAAATCTATTCACACATTGGGATTTGTATAGTGTGTTGGATTCCATTAGCCTTATTGGTGGTTTACTCACCTTTGTTGGCAATTTTCCTTATTGGCTTCTATTCAGAGGGTCTCTTTCATGCACTACTTGCATCTAGTGCATGTGAGGGACGCACATGGTCATTGGTTCGTGAAAATCCTATAAGTTCGAGATCCTCCTAATCATTAAGATATTGCCTTGTACCTCATGTTGGATGATGAGAGATGCCCTAATGATATCCTTTAAATGGGTCTCCTTCCATCGACTCCAACTCATCTATTCTGGAAATGAGACCTAGAGCCCTATGGGTACCTAGAGGCTTGCAGTCATCAATGGTAGGTTCACTGACCATCGACAGTTGGTAATACATCAATGTCTTCTGATCGATGGATTCCTTAAGTGTTCGACCTCAACACCCTTATTCACACTTGTAGAATGTACTCGGTTCCTTGATACCTACTTTCATTATTGGTGGGTTGTCTCGCATTTGTTAATGGTATACCTTAATGACTGATAATCAAATGAAGTCTCATTGTGTTCCACCTCAACTCCTATATTCACATGATGTAGACTTGCACCTTCGGCAGATAATGTAGAAGACCTCCAACTTATAGTAACAACATTCCTCATCTGTTGTTCTCTTTCATTGGACCAGTACCTATATGACTTCAGTGGTCATGGGAGATCAAACTGTGCTCCATTTTATACAGATATCTTCAGTGAATTTTTAGACTGGATCCCACCGCGTCTTGTTTGTGACTATGACAACCTATGGAGTATGTCCATTTTGTGTTTCCTATTCATGTCCATGAACAACTATTTGATTTTCCACATGGATCTGCAGTGTAATTTAGATTGAAATCCATGTGTACAAAGTCATTATGGATTGTAATATTCTTATGAGCAACTAGTACTTCCAGTTGAGTCTTCATTAGTCCACTTCTGGGAATTATAATGTATTTCAGCCATTTCATATAGTCCTCTGACCTGACACATTAGGGGGCATCTGTTACAACAATTTTTTCCTCACTCCATGCAACTTTCTTGGATGGCCTTCCATTACCCTCTACAGACTTGAAGTCCCATTTTTGTTAATTCCAGAGAAAAAAATGCACATTTTCCCACATATACGTGCCCTATCATTTATACAACAAGCGCATACGCAGGTTGCTCCACTTCAGACCACATACATCGGGTTTGGTGCTCAAAATTAAAAATTATGTTGGTTTTCCATGCCATGTCATGAGATACATGATCCTTGACCTTCCATATATTGGAAATGCTCTGACTCGGCCCTTCAATTCCATTTGAAGGCTATAAATTGAGCCATATCCAAGCCTTGAATACAATTCGACAATTCAACTTTGAGAGAAAAGACACTCTGGAGAAATTTCACTTCATAATGAGTCTACATCCCTTTGTCCTTGAAAGTATGAACTTCTTGTGTTCACCCCCCAAACTCTTACTTCTTTGTGATGGAGAACCTAATTGACTCCTATATTTGAGTTTGCATTTGTGGAGGATTGAAGTGGTGGAGGCCCAACTGGAGGGACTTAGTTTCTCGGTTCCGATATGTGCCATTAAATAAGTTTGTCACCTATGTACTTTTGTTGATTATTTTAATAGAAATATTCTTTTCTCATCCAATTGATTTCTTGCAAATATTTGAATTATTATTCCATATGATTATTTGTCATGTATGTTAATAGATTATGCTAATTTATATGATGACATTATATATTATCACCATATGCTTGCGTATCTTGGTTGTCGAAGACAAGTTACATATATAAATCTTTGGGTCACGTGCTCAATGATGGTCTTCTTCGAACATTCAGACGAGGTAGGATCTTAGCCTTGTTTTGTTAGCATTTCATTCATATAGAATACTTGGGATTAGAGTTGATTTCTGCATGTCATTCCGTCTGTTGTGGTTTACCCCTAGCCATAGAGATATTTTCCTCATAACACCTATAGGCTCTATCCTAGGATCTAATCCCAATTTAAGGATCCATATCCTTCATTTTCTCATGGTGTTTGGACTTCTCAAGCCTATAAAATGAAGGTATTTCCAAGGTGAANATTTAGGTATCAAACCTTTGATTTCGGGAGAATCATAAACATTTGATTTCGGGAGAATCATCAACATTTTTATGTCAAGATTCAAGAAAGGGTTGGACGAGGAGAGCTTGGAGAAGTGACTGCATCATCAATCATTCTTTGTAAGTTCCTTCTTTGGATTTCCAATTAATATCAACTTGGCCAATTCCCTTCAAGTTCATGTTTTCTAAATTTGCTTGTCTATTGTTGTTTTAGTCTTCATAGATAGATATCCTTTATATAATCATATGGATTTTGAGGAAGAGTTCCTTTTCTAGTCTTTGTAGGAATTCAGTTGCGTTGAGGAGCTTGGAGATCAAGCCCAAGGATTGGAGCATGGAGGACGAACATCACAACAAGGTACACCACACTCTTCTTCTCTCTTACTTGATTGATTGAGTTATATCTATAGGGAAAGTAGCAACCACTTGTTCTCTTATGTCTTTGGACCAAATATAGGGGTCTTGTTCCAAAGGGGAGCTTATCCTGTCCATAGGGTAAGATTTCTCACAATGCAAGACAAGGCATGGCATGACATGACATGGAATGGGAAGTCAAGGAAAGTCATGGTATGACATGGAATGACATGGAAAGTCAAGTCAAGGTAAGACAAGACATTAAGGAAAGACAAGACAAGGTAAGGGAACACAAGGCAAGGAAAAGGCAAGGAAAGGATAGGAAAACAAGGAAAGCAAAATCAAGGCAAGGCGAGGCTAGGCATTGATCAAATACTTTGTTGTGGATTCCCCATCCACTTGTCACCTTGCACATTCATCCATGAATTTGGGTACCTTAGAATTCACACATGTGGAGTGGTTAAGTGCACACACATTCTTGGAGGGAACATTCCACATGGACTCTTGGAATTTTAATTGGATTGATGCCTATTTTTGGTGGTGTGTCCCCTTCATGAGAATTATTTGGTGCATACTACTTCTATTTTTGGATGAGGGAGAATTTATTTGGAGAGACTAATGTCCACATGTTGTAATATGGTCAACCATGTATTGAGGAGAGATCTAATTAATTCATTATTATAATATTTACTTGACATGTCATGGAGTTAGTTAACAAATAATAATATTTTATTGTATAAGAGAAGAGACTCACTCTATAAAGAAGAGTTCTCTCTCTCCATTGTAAAGGGTGGATAATTTGGGTATTTAGGAGCTCTCTTCTTGGGATACATTGTAGAACATTTTGGCAATCTTAATGGAGAATTTGAGGTATATTTTCATTTGAGGTGAGGCTTTATTCCACACTCATATTTTATGTGTTTATTTTGTATTAAGAAATCCTTGTAACATGTTGTGATTTCCATTATAATGAACCATGCTTCATTTTGGATAGAGTAATGTGAGGTTTCAACTCTCTTATTTCTATTGTGGTTATGTTAGCATACATGATTCTTATTATTGGTTCCTGGAGTCTTAACTAGGACGAGACTTTAGTCTTTTGTCAAATTGAGGTCCTTGAGAACCAATAATTGCATATGGATTTATCACTTAGCAATCTTTTCCACCATAAGAGATTTGTTAATGCGTAACACAAGTATTTATAATCACTTTAGAAAAAATGAACTATTCTTACTTACATAGAATTCCTTCACACTTTAAAAAGTAATTAATAAAACTAAATAAATTCATACAGTCACACACATAAAATTCATACACTTTGAAATTCATACATTCATCAACATATAATGCATAAAAAATGATATTCATAAAAAAACGTTCCATGATATCTATCTATCTATATATATATA
>ML819836.1:0-51499 GCA_009831015.1 Picea engelmannii | reverse complement strand
GTATGTATGTATGTATGTATGTATGTATGTATGTATGTATGTATGTATGTATGTATGTATGTATGTATGTATGTATGTATGTATGTATGTATGTATGTATGTATTCAACATCGTCTAAATTGTACATTTTTACAATATGACACATCGTTCCCAATATACATAACAACAACAAGTGCCCTAACATAAAAACAACCATATGGTGGCCTAGATACAAAATGGCAGTCATTGGTCACTCATTGACCACTGCCACCCTATCCGCTCTCAGGAGCATCCTGAAAATTGATCTTTCCTCTCTTGCTCAAAGAAGCACCTCTAGTGTTTTTGCGCTTGGATGTGATTCGTTGCTCTAGAGACTGCACAAAGAAAAAACATTGTTATAAGTTTTTTTCCACAATGAATTAAAAGACTCACAAAATGATACTTTGTAATTCAACATAAGACAACTCACCATAGATGGTACTGACAATCATGAGGGTGATACCCTCCTCTGTGACCCTAATCTCTCAATGATGCCACCCTGTGTCAGTTACAAGGATCAAACATGAAATTTAAAAAATTATGCATAAAATAAATTCCATTCATGATACATAAAAATTGATCATCAACACATTATCTCACCATGAATATCTCAGGCATCGATGGAGAGTCACTGGTAGGCAGAGTGATCGAGTGTACAACCTATTCCAAGGAAACATCTAATGTGGCAACCTCATTGGATAGCACAAATGGAAATAGTGGTGGCGGTGGGTGGAATATGAGTGCATCCACTATGGAGGGATGTGATGGAAGAGGTGGTGCGAATGAGTGGCGTGCAGGTGCATCCACTGAGGATGCACCGAATAAGAAATATACTTGGGTCTGGTGGTGATGAACCCCCAAGGGTTTTACAAGTGATGTAATAATGCTTGGCCTGGAAATAGGTAACCCAAAATCCATGGTTGGCTTCCCAAAAACTGAACTAGTCCTGTAACTAGAGAAAATATCAACAACCTCCATACATATTAATAATATTTTTATTAGTACCAAATAGTAAAATACAATAACATAAATACAAAAAAAATGATATTTAAACAATATTTAACTCAAAACATGATACATGTGAGGCAGGTGGCTTGTCCATCCCAGGTGGAAATTGCTCGACACCGCTTGGTCCCACAACCTGTAGAAACACAAGAACATTATAAATTTGAGGATTCCAGAAAATAAAGAAATCGTTATGGTGAATTTATCAAATGTGACACATACCTGTGTATGAAAAACAACAAAAGAGAAGGCTTCCTCTACCATTTCATTGGTGATGGAGACAGACACTGATGCATCTATTGATGTAGAAGGTTTGCTATTCGGGCGTAGAAACTGCAAAACATCATACAATAAATTATTGAAATAAATACATTGAATACTATATAAATATATAACGACGATGAACATAGAGATGGTTAAGTTACTAACCTCCTCCATGAATATCTACTTTCCGCTGGAATCCATAGTCCCATAGCAAGTCTTCCCACAAATTGAGCATCTGTGAGGTTCAGATGGAATTTTTTTATGTTTATGTGCCCTCTCCTCGCTGCACTCTTCTCTAAGGGTTGAAGGTTCAACCCCTCTATCAATGTCACTGGCAAACACTTCTTGTCGAGATAGTACAACAAAGCTACCATGTTGCACTAGGCTTCAAGTTAAGGATGATAGAGCTACCTATACCTACTGCAATCCCTCTACAATAGGAGGATGTTGGTAAAGGGGGTTAGGCCTTCGCCTAGGGGGACAGGGACCTAACACGGGATCATGCCTGGCATGCTCTCGATCCTTTGCTGACCCTCGACCCATGCCCTAGAAGTCACCAATGTCGAAGTAGTTGACATGGTGACCCAAAACAAATTTTTCCCATAATTTTCTCAAAAAATATAAAGGAACCTCCCTACTATTGTAGGGAGGTGCATCAAATACCATAAACCACCTATCCATCCAATTTTGAAGAATTTGTGGGTGGATGCGCCAATCAATACAAATTCATTTCTTGGTGGCAAGTGGTTGTTGTGTATATCAAGGATCAATAAAAAGGGACATCATATATTGTTTTGTAATACCCAAGTCTCTAACTTGGTTTCTATCCAGTCCAATCCTATAAAACTCAAACATTCTAGCCCTATATTCATAAATAGAAGTTAATTTCCCTTGGGCACATGCAATGGACCTCACAATGACGTCCAATTGAATGGCCAAGGACACTCGGCTAGGTTCTCTAGTTCCCCTTAAATAATTGACAAGTGATCTCAAAGTAGCCAACCCCTCATCAATCTGCATGTTTATGTTTGGTGGTTGTGGTGGGTTGGGATTTTTCTCGCCTTGTTTTTCTTGTGGGAGGTTCCCATTTTCTTTGGGTTCCATTTTAATAATATTTTTTGCAATTTAATAAGTTCACTTATGACAAAGGTATTACAAACAAAATCATTAACACAATTTTGTTTAAAACAAAGAAAAACTATGTGTTATCTTTACAATGAACTTGAAAAAAACCTATACAATATTAGTGAATTGTTGAGAGATAACAAAGGAGGAGACAAAGAGAGGAGACAAAGATAACAAAGGAGTAGAGAAAGACAGAGATACCAAAGGAAATGACAAAAGATCAAGCATACCTGGGTGGAGAAGGACGCGGTGGCAAGATCCTGGGCTTTTCTCGTCCTCTAATCCTCCTCTTTGCTTGCTCAAATAGAGAAAAACACGATGTGTGGTGTGAAAATGGGCACAAATTGTGCTCACGGTCCCTTAAAAAATGAGCACAGTAGGAACACACACACGTTCTTAAGAATGCACATGCGTTCCTTCCAACGTGACTATGTGTCATGTTGAGTGGAGGTTTGGGATTTTATGAACCTCTAACATCAGAAACACATGCACATTCCTGTGTACCTCCTTGCCACTTTTTCATCTACCAACTTTGTGCACACACCCACATCTTAATGTAGCATTTTTGTTATGAATCCATATCCATGGATAAGTATTTAGGTATATCCCATCTCTTCTTAATGATAATACACTAGTCAATCCTATTCTTGTTGCACATATTCTAGGCATGGAACAGGTGGGGCCACTTAAAATAGGTAGTCTATAGTTATTTGGATTTGTGGCATGCTTTGACACATGTTTTTTGACCATCAAACCACAATGAAAAATAAATAAAATAAAACTTCCTTGCTTCAACATTTGAATAAAAACCATAGTCAATATTCATGTTAATCACATTCTTGATCTTCTCGTTTGTAAACTTGGGAATGGTGACTTTGAGGATGCCATTATCCATCTAATCTTTGTAAATCTGATTAGTGCATGATAAAAAAAACCTAAAAGGGAAAAATTGAATTGAAGGCTAATTGGAGGTTTTTTGAGTGGCCTTCATCAGTAGGGTAAGTAAATTTAAACTTTGTTTTTCACATTTTTCATTCTCTTACATGAATGTCCATGGAAAACCATTGAGAATAAAATAAACAATAATAAGGAGAGATTGAGATGTATACATGATATAAATTTGACAAACCCACCGATGAATAAGGCATACAACACTACATGGTTCTTGGCTTCTTCAATAAGACCCTACAACTTCTCCATCCCCTTACATTATCCATTGAAAGTGCCAACAATATGTGTTTCCCCTAGTGATAATACAAGTATTTCTCTCCATTCCACTACTATTTTCCCATGTCTTTTCACTTCATCATATATCTGAAGGCCCACCCACTAACATCACTCTTCTTAAACCTCATTCAAAACCTCAATAACACAACATCTAGCTTGATGAATTGCTTTCTCTACTACTCCTTTTCATTTGCTTCACATTCTTTCAAACTTGTGAACATTAGATAAATAAGGTAGCAATTAGATCATGAAATATAACTCCTTTGAACCTAATAAATACATTCATTTAGGAAATATGCATGTGAATAAACATGTCAAGTAACATTGGTGAGGTATTTGGATACAAGCATGAAATTTTTTCAAATCTAACATATCCAAAGTGCTACAACATGAAATATGCCAAGAAAGAACACTCCCGATGAGAGTAATAGAGTTATACTTTGTTGTGCAAAGCCACCTCTATTGCAATATTAAGAAAATTGAAACATTCAAGGCACCACACTAAAATTTTGGATTGCATCATGGTAACATGACTTGGGAAAAAATCTCTAACCTCTTAAGAATAATGGACAATGAATTAACGACTAATAGAAATAAACCTTATTAAGAATACATGACAATGAATCAACACCAAATATAAATAAACCAAGAATTTTAATGATTATAAATTTAACCATTCAAATCATATTATAAATGTAATTGTTTATAATAATTGTGTTCAATTGTTTGTAATAGAGGGGTAACAATTCATTTTGGAATAACTAATAAATCCCACCTACGATTTAATACAACAAAGTAAATGAAATCATTGTAAGACATACCTGCAAATCTATGTGAATAAATAAAAGGAAAGCTTTGTTCATTATGGCCTACTTTTCCATGCTTTGGCAGACGCATATGACATCTTCACAAGTTACAAATACAAATAGGGAGTGAAATAAGTTAATTCCTATGAAGTCATATAAAAGGAAAAAACAATTCTTGGAATAGTGACACTTCCTTCCTATGTAAAATCCTTGTTATAGATAGAATTAGATTCATGAACAAGAGATTAAATTGTTTCTCACATCGAGAGTCATCATACTCCTCTTATTATTCTTGTTTCTATCTTTTTTTCTCACAATGCCCACAAACTCTAACATTTGGCTACACACAAAAAAGACAGCATGTCAATCGAGTTTAGCTCAAGTGGTTGAGAGGAATGATTGTTATCCTCCCCACTCGAGGTCAATTACTACAAGTGACATGTTGAGCTTATAACGAGTATATTGTTGTAATGGATTCAAGCCTAGTTTCTGAATGGTTTTCTTCCCTGAAGATTCTAGGGTTTACCCTGATGTTATATCACAAAATGCCACACTTATGCATTTGTGCCATGACTGTAGTGTTCCCAAGGCCGAGCCCCGTTGTAAACCAAGTTCTGAAAGGAATTGTGATTATGTTTTATAGGCTGCTGAGCCAAGTTCTTATAAGCTGGAGACTTATGTGTTTGTTAGGCCAGGGAGCCTAAGTGTTGAAGGCCAGGAGCCTGTTGTTGTACTTGTATGTATGCAGAACAATTAATAAAATATAAACACCACCAGGTGCAGACCGACCACGATGAATGAGTGAAGGGGGACTAAGCATCCATAGAGTGGGCAAGGAATTAGGGGATGGAAGGTGGGAAAGGGGCTAAGTGTTGAGACTGGGGGCTAAGCCTAGGGGGCTTAAGCCTGGGAATAATATTTTAATATTATTCCAAAAAGACATGTGCATTTTGTGTTTTATCCTAAGTTTTGGCAAGGGAGGACATACAAGGGTGATGCGTACTGGTGGAATGCATGCAGTTCCATGGGTGACAAGTGTCAACCCTGACGCATGTGAATAAACGGCCAGGGTGAGCCGTGAGAAAGGTTCCTCCTCCTCCATTCGACCTGTAGACTGCCAGAAGGTGAACGGGTCTGACTCCTGCAGAGAAACCCTCGTGCATCCTCTGAAATGAAAAGGCGTGTATCTGTGTTTGTTCCGGGATAGCCAGTACATCCCATGTCTGAATAGTTCGACCCTGCGTTGAACCCTGCGTGAATTGTTTGTCACGCATCCTCGACAACCAGAGCGTGAGTCTATCCTATGTTGGCGGATTGGGAAATAAGAAGTGACCTGCCATTGTTGAACCTGTTGGAAAGCCCGTGTCTGTTTTCCCCATGGGTTGTCGTGACCACGCAGTGCTGGACTGTGTGGGGTCTTGTTGGCCAGTGGTACAACGCTCTCTCTCCAGGTGAGAGAGGTGATTGAGGTTGGTAGAACAGGTTGTTGGCCTATGAGCGACTCTCTACAGGTGAGAGAGTTTGCAGAGGAAGGAGAGGACTCTTGGAAAGAACCCTGTAGTTGCCACAGAGCCCAGAGACTTCTGGTCCGGCATGTTCCTGTAACCCAAGGCAAGGGAGATTAGCAGTCGAAGGACTGTCCAGGTGACAGAGAAGGTGTATTCTCCTAGGGTGGAACAGGCATGTGGGGAATGAGGGTCTGCGGGCAGTGAGCGTGGGAGGTTCCTAGGAGAGAATTCCTTCCTTGTGGTTGTGTGTTGTTTTCCCTGTAACCTCAGCTAGCCTAGTATTCCTTGTCTTGGGGTGTAGCTTAGTCCCAGCTCGAGGGTGACCCACTGCTGAGCTGATGAGTAGTGTGGTCTAAGGCTGGGAGGTTCGTGGAAGGCCTGCACTTGGTTGGTGGAATCTACCATTGATAAAGATAAGTATCTGATTATGCTTTAATCATGTTTTGCATGACTGTGCTGCTTATGTATCATGTTTTCTGCTGTTTATATGAATTAATATGAAAAGCTAGTTGCTTGCTGATTATGGCAGTAATTCATATGAATACTCTGTGTTGAATGTGTTTATTGTTTAAATGCATGTGGGTTAAATAACGTCTGTATGAGTTATGTACAAAGTGGTGTTATAGTCTTCTTTTAAGAGAGATTAAACCTTAGTAGCAGAAAAGGTGCACTATAGTTTGGTATCAGAGCCAAGGTTTCGACACTGAGCCTAGATGGGCTAGTGGAGCGGTCTTTGGACTGAGAATGTGAGGGGAAATTGGGTCTGGAAGGCCAATTTTGTACCCTGGTTTTCTTCAAAATGTCAAGGAGTTACTTGATGAGTTTTAAAGCTCAGGAAGTATAGCGGCGTTATGAAACCGCATCCAGTGTGGTATGAGTCCATAGGGAGAGAGGACTCCACACCAGTGGTGTAGGAGATCTAGGATCTGTTGGGGAGGGAAGGTGAACCCTTGTGATCGTCAGATATGAAAAGTGTGCATGGGGTTTAAAGCCCTTTGGATATTACACAGGAATTTGGAAATCGCGATACGCGAAATCCCGAATTAGTCAGGACCATCCATCTCGAAGGGACAGATGGCGATAATAAAGAGCTCGTCGACATTTCACATGTCGAAATATCAGGATATCGACATTCATGAAATCAGGAGTCACGATGACAGGAGGTCGGGAATTTTCCATGGTAAAAGTCCCGGGAATGATCTGATCCGTCCATTTGTGGGGACACGTGGCGGAGATCGAGCGACCCATCGATACATCGGCTACCGGGGTTTTGAGTTAACATAGAACTTTGTCATCGGGGAATCGCAAGTTGCGAAATTCTGAGATTGGATCTGAGTCGTCCGTTAGTTGGAACACGTGGGTGAGATTGGGAGCCCATCGACATATTGGGGTTCTACGTTTCGCGAATCCTGAAGACAAGGCACCCAGAGCATTTGAAATCACGAAATCGCGAAATAGCGAGAAGCGGCGAGGACCGTCCATTCTTGGGGATGCATGGTCGAGATCGAGGCATTCAGAAAAGTTCCGGAAGGAGAGTCATCCATCGGGAAATTGGGGTTCGGGGAATCACGAATCCTGAGGACATATGTGCTTCGACATTGGAAAGTCTGAAACCCCGATAGGAGGTATGACTGTGGTCATATAAGGGGAGGTCGTGTGAACCATGAGTCTAGCCCGGAGGGCTAAAGGGAGTTAGAGCACATCGGCGTTTGGAAGCCCAAAACCCCGAAAGGATCTGGACCATTAGATCTAGCTCGTCGAGGATCATTGGATCACGTATAAGAAACTATGTATCGGATTTCGGGGATAGGAGTGACAAGAGGTTGGGAGTCACTGTGTAATGAAGTCCCGGGTACCGAAAACCCAAAAGTGCAGAGCCGAACGAGAGCTTAGAAAACCCATTGGAATCGAAATGTCTTTTGTTCTTGTTCGTATTAGTTATAAATGTTGTGGATTGTTCGTGAAGTTTTGATGGCCTGAAAAACTTCAAATTTAATTGCACAGTGCGTGTGCAGAGTTCAATGGAGGTTAGGACTCCAGTTAACCAACGCTGAGTATGGAGTGGGGAAAGGTGCAGATTACCCCTGAAATAGAAGACGAACAGGAAGGAAAGGATGTTAACCTGGGATTCGAAGGATCGAACTCCAATGGGCATGGAAAAGAGAAGGATAAGGAAGGACACATAATGAAAATCATTGAAGGATTGCAAAGAGAGGCTAAGGCTCGTCGAGCTGATAGCCGAAAGCTCATGAAAGTCAGGGATCGACAAGGTGAATTAAACTTAAAATTTTTGAAGAGCCTGGAAAGAATAGAGAAGAAACTCGAGAAGGGAAGAGACTCAAGTATGACGGAGAGTCGCAGAACCCATGGGAGAAGAAGTAGGTCGAGGAGTAGTAGCCGACATCTTAGTCGCTCCCAAAGACATTCTGATAGGGAGACACACAGTCGTTCAAGTTCGTCCCCTACCAAAAAACATTGAAAATATGGAAAGGAGGAATTGAAAGGGGAGATGAACAAGATTAAACCTCCAACATTCGATGGAGAACATAAGAAGGAGGAAGATGCTGAGACATGGTTACTTGGCATGAAGAAATACTTCCAATTGCAGAATTATTCTGCCCATGCAGAAGGAAGAATTGCAATGTACCAACTGAAAGGAAAAGCATCCATGTGGTGGGATCAGTTTGTGCAGGTGCAGCACATCAAAGAGAAAGAGGTCACTTGGAAGGAATTTAAGAGGTATTTTGAGAAGAAATACCTGACTAAAAGATACTATGACAGAAAGATGAAGGAGTTCTTCGAACTCAAGTTGGGAAGTATGACTATTGATGAGTATGAACGAAGTTTTCTGGAACTACTGAAGTATGTTCCATTCATCAAAAATGAGGCTGTCAAGATTCAGAGGTATCTGAGTGGACTGCCACCTTCCATTGGTGACAAGATTCAATATGATGATCCTAAGACTATGGAAGAAACAATAAGAAGGGTGAAATGCTTATATGAATAGAAAAGACAAAAGCCTACCTTTCGGAAGGCTTGGGATGACCAGAAGAGGTTTAAGAAAGAACAGAGGCAGAAGGGAAACATGCATCCCTTTTTCAAGAATGGCCCTAGGGGAAAGTCATCCTTTAGAGACCCCAGGAAAGTTGAAGGGAGTGAGCAGATGCCAAGGCCTCTACCTATGGAGTGTTGGGGCTATAAAGGGAATCATAGGTACAGAGACTGCCCCCACAGAAAAGACAAAGCAAGAACTGTCCATATTGTTCAGCAAGCTGAAACAGTGGAGGATATGGGCAGTAGAATGCCGAGGATCTATGCAGCCCTGGACAATAAGCAAGCAGAATTTCAATCGCACATGATTGAAGTGGAAGGTACGATCAACAACCGACCACTTGTTATTTTAATTGATTCAGGGGCTAGCCATAGTTATGTAGATCCTAGAGTGGTGGATAGTTTGCATCTAATGAGAAGCAAACATGAGAAGTCTTGGTTAGTGTAGTTGGACACAGGGACCAAGAGGAAGGTCATTGAATTGGTTAAGTCTTGTTCAGTGGACATGAAAGGAATGAGCACTAAAGCTGAATTGAACATTTTTCCTTTAGGCTCATACGATTGCTTAATTGGGATGGACTGGTTGGACCAACACCATGCCCTTCTGGATTTCCGTAACAAGAGGTTCACATGCCTGAACGAAGAGGGAAATCAGGTAACAATCCAAGGAATTCCTAGAGCTGTGGCTGTGAGGGAAATCTCAGCCATGCAGCTGAAGAAATGTCACCGGAAAGGCTGTCAATTATTTGCATCTCGGGTGGAAGAAGCATCCCAAGATGTAGTATCGAATCTAGAATACCACAAAGTACTCAAAGAATTCAAGGACATATTTTAGGAGGTACCTGGACTACCTACGAAGAGGGACATCGATTTTTCTATAAATTTGATGCCTGGAGAAACTCTAGTTTCAGAGGCTCCTTATATAATGAGTACACCAGAGCTGAAGGAGTTGCAATTGTAGCTCGAAGAGATATTAAAGAAAGGTTACATTCACCCCAGTGTGTCACTGTGGGGAGCCCCAGTCATATTCGTGAAGAAGAAAGATGGGACATTGAGGCTGTGCATTGATTTTCGGCAGCTGAATAAGGTTACTGTCAAGAACAAGTATCCTCTGCCAAGGATTGATGATCTTTTTGATCAGTTGAAGGATGCGAAAATATTTTCGAAAATAGATCTTCGATCAGGATATCACCAAGTGAGAATAAAGGATGAGTACATCAGCAAGACCACCTTTAGAACAAGGTATGGTCATTATGAATTCACAGTGGTGCCGTTTGGATTGTCCAACGCGCCTGCTGTTTTTATGTGCTTAATGAATGGAGTGTTCAGAAATTATTTGGACAAGTTTGTTATAGTCTTCCTGGATGATATCTTGGTGTATTCCAAGATAGAGGAAGAACATGAACAACACCTGAGAATGGTGCTACAGGTGTTGAGAGAACACCAGATGTACGCAAAACTGAGCAAGTGCTCATTTTATCAAAGGCAGATCCATTACTTGGGACACATTATATTTGAAGAAGGGATTGCTGTGGATCCTGAAAAGGTAGAGGACATTCGAAAATGGCCAGCGCCAAGGAATGTGGTAGAAGTTAGATCTTTTATGGGTCTGGCAGGCTACTATAGGAGGTTTATAGCCGGATTCTCAAGGATAGCCCATTCTATCACTTCCTTGCAAAGGAAGGGGAAGACGTTCCAGTGGACTGAAGAATGTGAGAGCAGCTTCTAGCGATTGAAGCAGCTGCTAACCAGTGCTTCAATCCTGAAGATTGCAGATCCAAATAAGGATTATGTAGTGTGCACAGATGCGTGTAAGGAGGGTCTGGGAGGAGTTCTCAGCCAAGATGGATTTGTAATTTGTTATGAGTCCCGAAAGTTGAAGGAGCATGAGAAGAATTATGCCACTCATGATTTAGAACTGGAAGCAATCGTCCACGCCTTGAGGAAATGGAGACATTACCTCATGGGCAAGAGATTTGAGTTGAGAACGGACCATAATGGTCTGAAGTATTTATTTGATCAGCTGACCTTAAATGCCTGGCAAATCAGATGGATGGAGTTTCTGTGCGAATATGACTTTGATATCAAGCATATAAAAGGGAAAGAAAATAAGGTGGCTGATGCACTCAGCAGAAAAGTGCACGAATTACATGCTACAACCATTAGCATGTACCAGATTGAGATGAAAGACAAAATTTTGGAAGTTGCAAATGCTAATTTGCAGTACAAAAATCTTGTAGCAAAGCTACAACAGCATGAGAGACCACATACCAAGGAAAATTACACCTTGGGAACTGATGGCTTACTTCTGTATAAAAATAGAGTATATGTACCCAATGTCCGAGAATTGAAGTTGGCAATTCTAAAGGAGATGCATAACGTGACTTATGCTGGACATCCTGGATATCAGAAGACTGTGGAAGCAGTCAAAAGCCATTACTTTTGGCCGGGTTTGAAGAAAGAAATCATTGAATACATCGCCAGATGTATGGAGTGCCAAAAGGTTAAGGCTGAGCATAGGCACCCAACAGGGTTGCTGCAGCCTTTACCTATTCCTGAATGGAAATGGGACATCGTAACAATGGATTTTATCACCGGACTACCTAGAACAAGCAAGCAACATGATTCAATCATGGTGGTGGTGGACAAGCTTACTAAAGCTGCCCATTTTATTCCACTGAAAACCACCCACAGGGCAACAGATGTTGTTGATATGTTCTTAAAAGAAGTTGCACGCTTGCATGGAATTCCTAAGACAATTGTGTCTGATAGGGCCCCAAATTCACTTCAAATTTCTGGAAAGGACTGTTCAAAGGATTCAGAACGAATCTGAACTTTAGTACAGCATATCATCCCGAGTCTGATGGACAGACAGAGAGAGTGAATAGAGTAATAGAAGACATGCTGAGAATGTATGTGATGGATAAACCACCAAGGTGGGAAGACTACCTACATTTGGTAGAATTCGCCTACAATAATGGGTATCATGCGTCATTGAAGATGAGCCCATTCGAAGCGCTTTATGGAATAAAGTGCAACACTCCAGTGAGCTGGGATAATCCAACTGACAGAGTAGTAGTTGGGCCTAAGCTACTCAAAGAGATGGAAGACCAAATGATAAGAATTAAACATACTCTAAAAGCTGCCCAGGACAGGCAGAAAAGTTACACTGATAGTAACAGAACCCATAGAGAATTCAAAGTGGGTGACCATGTTTTCCTGAAAGTGAAAACTAACAGGAGTTCCCTGAAGCTGGGAAGTTGCACCAAGTTGGCAGCAATATTTTGTGGGCCATTTGAGATCCTGGAAAGGATTGGGCCGGTTGCATACATGCTTGCATTACCTGCATCTATGACTGTACATAATGTGTTTCATGTTTCACTTCTTAAGAAATATGTACCTGATGCTAATCATATTATCGATTGGACTATGATTCAGGTGGAACCAGAAGGTGTCCTGCAAGTGCATCCTATGCGCATATTGGACAGGAAAAGAAAACAACTCCAGAATCGAGCTATAGATCTTGTAAAGGTCCAGTGGACCTGGTATGGTCCTGAGGACGCGACATGGGAGCATGAAGAGGTTATGCGGGCAGAGTACCCACATCTTTTTGAAGATTTTGAAAGGTTTGCAGAGACAGTGTAAGTTGCACTGAGGACAATGCAAAAATAAGGGGAGGGGGATTGTAGTGTTCCCAAGGCCGAGCCCCGTTGTAAACCAAGTTCTGAAAGGAATTGTGATTATGTTTTATAGGCTGGTGAGCCAAGTTCTTATAAGCTGGAGACTTATGTGTTTGTTAGGCCAGGGAGCCTAAGTGTTGAAGGCTAGGAGCCTGTTGTTGTACTTGTATGTATGCAGAACAATTAATAAAATATAAACACCACCAGGTGTAGACCGACCATGATGAATGAGTGAAGGGGGACTAAGCATCCACAGAGTTGGCAAGGAATTAGGGGCTGGAAGGTGGGAAAGGGGCTAAGTGTTGAGTCCGGGGGCTAAATCTAGGGGTCTTAAGCCTGGGAATAATATTTTAATATTATTCCAAACAGACATGTGCATTTTGTGTTTTATCCTAAGTTTTGGCAAGGGGGGACATACAAGGGTGATGCGTACTGGTGGAACGCATGCAGTTCCATGGGTGACAAGTGTCAACCCTGACGCATGCGAATAAACGGCCAGGGTGAGCCATGAGAAAGGTTCCTCCTCCTCCATTCAACCCGCGGACTGCCAGAAGGTGAACGGGTCTGACTCCTGCAGAGAAACCGTCGTGCATCCTATGAACTGAAAAGGCGTGTATCTATGTTTGTTCCAGGATAGCTGGTACATCCCCTGTCTGAACAGTTCAAACCTGCATTGACCCCTACGTGAATTGTTTGTCATGCATCCCCGACAACCAGAGCATGAGTCTATCCTATGTTGGCGGATTGGGAAATAAGAAGTGACCTGCCATTGTTGAACCTATTGGAAAGCCTGTGTCTATTTTCCCTGTGGATTGTCATGACCACGCAGTACTGGACTGCGTGGGGTATTGTTGGCCAGTGGTACAACGCTCTCTCTCCAGGTGAGAGAGGTGATTGAGGTTGGTAGAATAGGTTGTTGGCCTATGAGAGACTCTCTACAGGTGAGAGATTGCGCGGAGGAAGGAGAAGACTCCTGGAAAGAACCCTATAGCTGCCACAGACCCCAGAGACTTCTGGTCTGGCCTGTTCCTGTAACCCAAGGCAAGGGAGATTAGCAGCCGAAGGACTGCCCATGTGACAGAGAAGGTGTATTCTCCCGGGGTGGAATAGGCATGTGGGGAATGAGGGTCTACGGGCAGTGAGCGTGGGAGGTTCCTGGGAGAGAATTCCTTCCTTGTGGTTGTGTGTTGTTTTCCCTATAACCTCAGCTAGCCTAGTATTCCTTGTCTTGGGGTGGAGCTTAGCCCCAGCTCGGGGGTGACCCTCTACTGAGCTGATGAGCAGTGTGGTCTAAGGCTGGGAGTTTCATGGAAGGCCTGCACTTGGTTGGTGGAATCTACCATTGATAAAGATAAGTATCTGGTTATGCTTTAATCATGTTTTGCATGACTGTGCTGCTTATGTATCATGTTTTCTGCTGTTTATGTGAATTAATATGAAAAGCTAGTTGCTTGCTGATTATGGCAGTAATTCATATGAATACTCTATGTTGAATGTGTTTATTGTTTAAATGCATGTGGGTTAAATAACATCTGTATGAGTTATGTACAAAGTGGTGTTATAGTCTTCTTTTAAGAGCGATTAAACCTTAGTAGCAGAAAAGGTGCGCTACAATGACCTAACCCTTTCCCTTGGCTTTCTAGACATATTCCCAACTTGCCTCATGAAAATCATCTAAAAAACATGTATTTTTCACATATATATGGGCTCCTTTGATGCAAAGCATGGACATCCATGAATTCTCAGTTTGCAACCCGCAAATTCCCTAAAAAAATGGAAAAAATAAAATAATTCTGAGTTTTCGGGCGGGTTTTTTGGTTGGGCTTGTTCCCAACGTTCTTGTGCCCATAAAAAATAGATTCCAACTCCCCAAACCTCTTGAGGAAGATATAAAAGAACCATTGAGGGCTAAGATGAGGATAATTCTTTTGGTGCAAGGTTATGTTGCCGAGATCTAGCAAGCTTTCCTATCCTTATTATCCTTTAAGTAACATTCCCCAATATGGAAACTCCTTTTCCAGTGCCTCTTTTCTATCTATATAGTCATAGGGTGTCTCTTTATTCCTATTTGGTCTATCCAAGGAATATTGTTGTGGATAAGTTGATTCTTGAAGGATTCATGGAAGAACCTGGGCAGTTGGCTCCAAAGTAGTGTCACAAGTAAGTCAGGTTGTAAGTAGCCTTTATATTTGGTGCTAATAGAAGATATTTATTTCCCTCCAAATTCTTTGTTCATTGCAACATTGTGTGTCTTTGCTTATCATATTTGCTTGAAAATTCTACATGACATGTATACTTTTTGATCATGTAACTAACTCAAAGAAACACTTGCATTGATTCCATTTTGCAGGTTGGTTTTGGCAAAGGATCAAGAGCTCTTTGAAGAGTAGGAGCGGGGATCGACATCAAATGTGAGACTTAAGGTGCACTCTTTCTCCTTCTTTATTTCCCTACTTTCTCCTATAAAAAGTAATTATTCTTTCATTTTTGTATACTTGTCTGCGAGGGAATATTTCAGTCTTCTCAATACAATCTTGATCTGCCGTGATTTGACCCAGAGTCACGGGGGAAATATCTCGTCAACAAAATTGGCAACCATACTGGGGATTATCCTAGTTTGGGTTGGTTGTAGTGTGGCTTGTGTGTCCTTATTGATTTCTGTGAGTTTTCTTGTTTTCCAAGCTTTGTTGCAAAGATTCTATTATCTGGAAACTTTTTCATAAGTTTATGGGAGTATCCTTGTTGAAAGTCCTTTCTATTTTTCCAATTTTACAGATTTTTCCACGCTTTTTTGTTATATCAGTCGTGAATATCCACGCCTTTTTTGTGTATGACCCACATACATCTGTGAGTCTTAGTTCACACAGTTGTGGACCTGTGTGCATTTTGTGAAAAAAAAATCTTTCTTCAGTTTCTGGGAGATTTACGAGTTTCTCCAGGTTATCCTAGGCTTCCTGAGTTTGTGATTACTTTGTATTATTGTGTCTAAACTTCTAAAAACCTTCAGTCACAGAAAAGATCTTGATCTTGCCTTCCCAATGTTCTTGGCTTAATTTTATCTTTTATTTTAAAGAAAAATGATGCGCATTTTGAAAAAAAATGAATCGTTTATTCTGCAGTTTCTTTTAGTATCTTTTGTTAGTTTTGTTATGATAGAAATAAAATAAAATAAACCTAGTTTTTTGCTAGTTAGGTCTCTTTGTTTCTTTGCATTATTTTGCATTGTTATTTGAAAAAGAAAAAGATATTAGTATAGGTTTCTGTTTTCTTCTCATCTGGAAATCATTTCAAAAGAAAAGTAAGAAATACAATCCTTTTGTTTGCTTATTTTTCATAGAAAAAAAAAATTGCATTTCAAACTTTGAAGGATTGTTCATGCATTTTCTTGTTGAAACTCTTTTTAATTTGGAGAATTAGTGTAATGTTTTCTTTTCTAATGTTATTATAAGTTTCATTTTTGTAAGAGTCTCCAAAAGCATCAGTTGCACCTCCATACCTCTTGAGTAAAAACAACCACTAAAATTAAAATGTACTAGACTTTGTTTCTAGGGTTCAAAAACAAGTTCAAGGTTAGGGCCTTGGATTAGGATTGGAGAGATAAATATCCAAGGACATTGAAAAAACGTAGGATTCTGAGCTAGGGAGAGTCTCAAATCTAACTATTGTATAAGTATAGCTGAGAGCCTCCTCTAACACAGGAGCTAAAAACTAGGTCATGTGAAGGAGATCCGAGGAGATTTCCCCTTTGAAGCTTGACTAAGCGTAGTGTAGAGATCATATATTGGGGGTCTCACTAGTGCCTTTACCTCCATGAGAGGTGGTGCTTTCTAAGATTCAGGATTTGTTACCCTCCCATATGTTCTATCCCGAGTGTCGAATGTACCCTTGGATGTTGACTAGGAGTTGGTGATCTTAGTGGATTTTCCTAGGGATCTCAAAGGTGACCGCGGGGGCTTGCTGCGGTACATGGGGAAGATTTCTTATCACACTTTTCAATAATGCTGGAGGGTTCCCTCTGAAGCGTGGGTGATTGCACCGGATAAGGTTGGTTAGTGGAGGTCAGGATAACTAATTTTCAATCCTTCATTCGTTGGTCCATGAGACTTAATCAACCTGTGCCTTTGTATGAAAGGTCCCTTTACACTTTTTCATTGCTTTGGACCGAGGACCTCATCCACCTGGGCTGAAGATTTGGAAAAGTTATTTTCTTGCGATGTTTCTCTTAGGGATTTTTATTGGAGTGCTTCTTTGTGTATTTTTCCTTAGGTTTTTTCAGTGTCACCTCTTTTGGATCATTGATTCAGGGTGGTTGACCAACCGCTTCGCTGGTGGGGAAAGGCCCTTGGTCTTTCTCTTGAAAGTGTGGAGTCACCTCCTAGAAGGCATAGGTTTTTATACCATTGGTTTGTCAGAATCAATGCATGAGACTTTTATGAACATGAACAATCCTACAATGGACCAACCTGTGCATAAGAACAATATGGCCAAAGTTCTCGAGGATACCAACCAAGAGACCCCTGCCCGAGGGGGTTCTTGTGATTTTCCTTTCTTTGGAAACGTTGGTGCCCCCTTGATGGCCACTTTGAATATTCCTGGGTTGAATGTAGGACTACTGATTTGGTTGTGGACCACTCCAAATGTCCCAAATGATTTTTATGCTTCTCAGATAAGCACTTTATGTCATGGGCATCGAATGGATTTTGATCCTTCACATTTTTCATCCGCGAAGTTTACTTATCCTACTCCTCCTCCTTCTGGTGAAAGTCTTGCTACTAGTAACCAAGTATAAAAGGAGTAACAAGAGGAAGAGTAAGTAAAGGAAGTCACCAACCTCTACTAGTCATGTTGGAGACCTGTCACCATCCTCTGCAAGTCATGTTGGGGGAAAGTGTTGGCACAGGGGCAGACCCAGGGTTCAACGCTTCAACAATGCACCAACAAAACCCTAACTACCAGCCCTTTCGACAACACCTGCGAAACATATGAAGTCTCACCCGAGGTAGTTGCAAGGGGGGTTGCAGGACTCAGGTGTCTACAACTAGGCTGGGACACAGATATGTGATTACAACACTTAACAGAGCACTTAGCCAACAATATGCATCAGTTCTTGGATCTTATCCACATCGTAGATCAAACCCTTATTACAGAACAACGCAGTAACAACCAATATCAAGTACTTCCAATCACTTAACCCATAGCATTAAAATAGATCTAGCATTCATTTAACATCAATATAGCACTAAAAATTCATAGATATAACTATCATACATAAAGATCAATACACTAATAGATAAACAACATAAATAATATCAACAACATCGCACAATGCACATCAACACATGATATACGTGGTTCACCCGAGTGTGGGGATACATCCACAAACTTTGTCTTCTTCTTATTTATTAGTCTTCTAACTCCTTACATTATTCTGCTCCTATGCACAAAGCCACATAGCCCAACTCTGCAGTGGATAGTTGATCTGTGCACAACACACTAGATCCACCTTCCTCAAAATCAGGTCAAGGCACAGAGCCAACTCCTTGATAGCACAAAGCCTTACACAGTCCGTCTGCACAAAGCTTCTTACAATCACTTGCACTTAGCTCTGCAAGTTTCAACACACAGTATGCACAAAAGCCAACAACTTTTCTTCGCACTTAGAAACCTTTGCATATTCCTCCACAAAGCCAACTTAGACCGACTCGATCTAAGTCCTATCTACTTATTTATACATTACAAAAAGGCCTAAACATGGGAAAATCCATGGGCCGACATCCCATACCCATTACATAAACCCTAAAATCCCTTTGCTAGGTCCACAATCCCACAAAATGAGTGATATCCCACGATCTTCACTCCGCCCGTGCACTCCATCTTCGACAAGCCTGTCGAAGTTCCAAAAGTGGTCAAACACGACCAATGTTTCCACAAAACTTGGTCGAGGGCCCAAAACCCCCTAACACTCACTTGTGACTCATCTCGATTCACTCAGATCTGGGCAACACTACTTAGAAGGCCTTGGTCTTAGCTCAAGCTGCCTCGACTTGCTGCTTTGCTAGAGCCTCCTGCTCGGTGAACTCCTAAATTACTTGCTCGGTGATAGGCCCTTCTAGGCATTGTTCCAATGTCGCGACTACCTATTCAAGCTGTGAGCCTTGTACTTCGATCTCTTCAAAAAGCGTGCATGCTTCGTCTTGCATCGACTAGAGTCTCTGTGTAACCTCCATGACTCTGCTTTGGATGGCAGGAACCTGCTGCTGAACTGTGCGATGTTCCTGTGATCTTTTCATCTTCTCAACTGTAGTAAGTAGCTTCATTTGTGCTTACATGGTGGACGCATGCTGCTTCATCTCCTAGAGTTGTGCTTCCAATTTCTTTAGCTCTGGGTCTTCTACAAGGCGCTCATAGGTCTTCTCACTTTGATTTATCAGTTGATTACACTTTGAGGTGAGTGCCCTAATTCTTTCTACTGCGCTCTTGGCAATTTCTTCCCTTTGATCATGCACTTCTTGCAGAGTGCTTGGCACTACTTGGATTTCTAGCTCCATTACTCTTGCTTGAAGCTATTGAATGGCCTCAACGAGCTTCCCCACTTTCATCTCATTTGACTCTGGTTCCTCCTGTGCCAAGCCCGACACAGAGCGAAGAGCTCTAGTCACTACCTCTTTGACCACCATCTTCTTTGCAAGCAACTGATATTTTTATTTTTGCATCTTCTCTTTGTTCTCCTCGAACATCTCCCTAATTTCATCTTTCTCCCACTGTGCAATTCAAAGTTTCTCTAAGGCCTCCTCCTTTTCTTGCTTCACTGCTTATGTAGCCTTCTCCTTTTCTTCTTGGGCTCGATGAAGTCGAGCCTTTGTTGCATCGGATAATCTTCGTAATTGGGTAGAATCATCCCCCAATTCCACATTTTCCATTGAATAAGGTGCAGTTGGTATTGCACGACTTGAATGGATATATTGTTGTATGTCCTTGAGCTCCTTCTCTATTCTGTCATACAGTGTTTCTTGCTTCGCTTAATGTCTCTGCAGGATATCCTTTGAGGTGTCTTCTACGATTGTGATGATGAGATCTACATCGTCCACTGTGAGCACATTCTTCGATTGAGGTTTGTTGGTGCGAGCCTTATTTCTTGCCGAAGGTTTCTCCGAGAAACCTTCCTTTTCTGTGATGTTTCTGCTATGGTGAGGGGATCCTTTGGCAGTGTAGCATCACCTTTGTCTTTATTTTCTCCTTCTTCCCCTCCTTCCTCTTGGTTCAACTCATCTCCTCCTCCTCCTGCAGGTGATCCAGACCCACTCTCCTTCGATGCGATGTCCTCCTCATCACTTTCTATGTTCTCGACATCCTCCTCCTTTTTCTTCTTTTTCTTTTGTCCATCATGTTCGACCCACGTGACCAATGGAATTCCTATGATTTTGGGGTCAAAGTCTTCTGCATATTCCACTGGTACAAGGAACTATGCTAGACATTCTTTAGTGATCTCTGCCATATCTTCATCGATCATCTTATAATAAGACTGCAGCTCCTCCTTAATTTCATCCCTGCGCGCGGTGATGTAGATGAAGTGTCGGTCTACGCGGAACTTCACGAATGGTCTGTACTGATGGAGTGTATTTAGTGTCATTCATGGAAATGATTCAATGGCGTGCTTCAATTGTAGGTAGTAAGCATGGAAGACAATATTCGGTTGCCATTGATTCCCCATATCATTTATATATCACAAGGTGGTGAACCTTGCGGCCAAAGGCTCCGATGGCTCAAATTCTTGGAAGGCTACTCCTTCCAACATTTTCCAAGCAAAAAATTTGATCAGTACTAGTAGCCAACTGAAATGGAATTCATACCCTTTATCTTGCACTTCACGGAAGTCCTTTTCCAGCTCGTTGACGAGGTAACTCGCCCAATTCATCTGCATTCCTTTATCGCACTTCCCTTCGAGGCCCAATACGAATCCTATGACTTGTGTCGGCCAGTTCTTTCTAACGATCTTGCCAGCGATCAGTTGGCAAGAAAGGTACACTGTGACATCTTGGATGGAGGCTACCTTGTTGCCTCTCTTTTCCTTCTCTACATCGCCATAGTCTTCCTTGATTTGCTGTGCCAACGAGCAGTCTGAATTCTTCCCTAGGTAGAATTACTGAGGGTCCAGTCCCTGCATGCTCAATCTAGTGATTAGGTGGATCAACATTGGATCCACAGTGATGCACCTTTCTAACCAAATATAACCTCCATGATAACACAACAGGAGGAGTTTAACGCAGGCATTAACCTCCTGATGTCGACCAAAGTGGGGGATCTTCATTATGTTCAATATCACAAGCTCATTAATCCACGACTGGGAGAATATCTTAGGCTTCTTCCCAGTCATATTCATCAGGTACCTGTTTGACGCGAGAATCACGTAGTTCTTCCTGTCACCGAGGTTGAATTCGTTGTTCTTCAACGTTGGGATGACATGTCCTAACTGGGTTCCAACTACGCGTATCCCCTTCGGGATGTACGTGGTGATCAACGTGTATTCAAAGTCACGCGGGATACCGTCATAGATAACTGTACCAGCCAAAGGCGGGGTGTAGTCAGGAAATATCGATGGGATCTACTTCGCGTTAGCCAGATCATCGCGGTGTTTGCTTCACTTCTCAGCAGTGGATCGACTAGAATGGCGTGTAGTCGAGGGGGATGCTTGCAATCCGCCAGTCAACGACGTCTGTATCCCTACAAACATGAATTTCTCAACCATGACATTGACAAGAATATCCTCCACACACTTCTCTAACATGCTCTGTTCGCTCGACATTCACACTTGTAATCAAATAATCCGGGTAGGAAAACGGACAAGCAATATAGTCAAATGGATGGCGACGTCTAGAAAGGACAACGTGATATGCAATCGATTCTCTTTTAGCTTGGATATATTAGTTTGCAAAAAGTGGTCCTGGCACAGTGTCTGACAGTTCAAATAAGAAACGTCGTAACAGATTCCTCCAACAGGACGGAATGTGTCTCAATTAATACAAATCCATTCATTATGGCATGGTCCCAATGGTCCAACGATGCTCTTTCCGACAATAACTGCATTTATAACCGTTCTGGAGCATCATTCTAACAATCGGGGTGCTTCCAACGGTCATATAGCTTCGCCGTGGTGAAGTCCCATTCTACGTGGTTTTGGTATTCCGACGAGGTTCAGCTTCTGTGGACCTGTCTCCTGCGAAGTCTTTACTGGAACTTCCTGTAGTTTTTATAACTTGTCTTTCTTCTTACTCGACTTCCTTTCCTTCTTCCCTATGATCCGAGTCTTTGGATTCCTCTTTCCATTCTTATTCTTTTCTTCTCTTAGCGTAGTAACTTCGCACTGCTGAGGGTCTTTCAAAGGGTTCAAAGGTAATACCTCTTCTCTTACTATTTTCGGGGTGGATGCACTTCTTTCCTGCCTAGACAGGTTCTTTAAGACTTCTTGTTTTTTTTCAACTTCGATAGCTAATTCTTTGGCCCTCTGTTTCTTCGACTTATCCTCTTGTTCTTGTATTAGTCGCTCTATTTTTCTAGCTATGAAGTCCCTTAATTCTTTCTTTTTCTATTCTGTGGATTCCTCCTTTGTTTTCCTTCGGATCTGATCTTTCTCAATCTAGGTCTTTCCTAACAAAAGTGGGAAAGGAGCGTTGTTCTCAACAAACTTAATGACTTCAAATTCTTCTTCGATCGACGTTTCATGAGAAATCATAGGTATATTAGTAACTCTTCCACATAGGGTTATCATATTTAGTTTAAACAAGCCTATTCTTCCCAATGAAGGTATTATAGCAGGCTTTCCCAAAATTTTCCAAGTGCTTTCTGACATGATATTCACTTGTGTTTCCTCATCCAAGACATAGTCTATGTCAAAGTCTCCTATTCTTGTTTCTATGAGCTGCTTCTCTTTTAGGATCTCTAGTAAACTGATGTCTATGTGATCATTCAGTGTTTCTTTCAGCTATAATAACATAGTCTCTGTTTCTTTCTAGTTCTCTAACATATCCTTAGTCTCTTGACCTTCTTCATAGTTTTCTTGTTTCATGTTCATATTTTCAACTTTGGAAATCATTCTTGGGCAATCCTCAACTTCGTGACCAATAGATTTACAACAGAGACAAATAGGACCTGTACCAGGACATTCCTTAGCAAGATGTCCTGGTCTTCTGCAGTTATAACAAAGTGTTAATAATCTCTTTCTTTTAAATGATCCCCAACCTTTCCTGTACTGCGTACTAGGATCCTCGTGTTGGACCTGTTATCTGCAAAAATTCTTTCTAGGTTCCTGCATCCACTTGTTAGTCCAAAATTTCTTTCTATGCATAGGAATAACATATCTTTCACTATCTCTATCAAATTTATTCAGATCAAATCTTTCTTCTAACTGTGCCCTATTTTCTAGACTAGGAAAAAATCTACCAAACATACCTAGATTCATACTTTCGAAGAAAAAATTTCCACTTATCTTACCTTTACCGAAGCACAAATCTTTAAGATCTACCTCTTTTCTTCAAATCAGGTTCCTTTCTTAGCACAAAGCTTCGCAAGATGATTAGAATATTGTGCACTACAAAAAAAAATATATGCACAAAACTTTCTATTTTCTTCAGTTCCCAACAATCATAGTTTTGGTCTCGACAACGCAACCATTTGTTGGCACAGGGGAATACCTGGGGTTCAACACTTCAACAACGCACCAACAAAACCCTAACTACCAGCCCTTTCGGAAACACCTACGAAGAAGATGAAGTCTCACTCGAGGTAGTTGTAGGGGGGGTTGTAGGACTCATGTGTCTAAAACCAGGCTGGGACACAGATCTGTGATTACAACACTTAACAGAGCACTTAGCCAACAATATGTATCAATTCTTGGATCTTATCCACATCGCAGATTAAACCCTTATTACAGAACACCACAGTAACAACCAAGATCAATTACTTCCAATCACTTAGCCCATAGCATTAAATCATAACTAGCATTCATTTACCATCAATATAGCACTAATCATTCATAGATATAACTATCATACATAAAGATTAATACACTAATAGATAAAAAATATAAATAATATCAACAACATTGCACAAAGAACATCAACACAGGATATATGTGGTTCACCCTAATGTGGGGCTACACCCACTAACTTTGTCTTCTTGTTCTTTATTAGTATTCAAATTCCTTACATTCGTCTTCTCTTGTGCACAAAGCCACATATCCCAACTCTGCAGTGGATAGGTGATCTGCGCATAACGCACCAGATCCCCCTTCCTCAAAATCAGATCAAGGCACAGAGCCAAATCCTTGATGGCACAAAGCCTTACACAGTCCATCTGCACAAAGCATATTACAATCACTTGCACTTAGCTCTGCAAGTATCAACACACAGTATGCACAAAAACCAACAATTGTTCTTCTTACTTAGCAACCTTTACAAATTCCTGCACGAAGCCAACTTAGACTGACTCGCTCTAAGTCCTATATACTTATTTATACATTACAAAAAGGCCTAAACATGGGTAAACCCTTGGTATGACATCCCATACCTTTTACATAAACCCTAAAATCCCTTTGCTGGGTCCACAAGCCTACAAAATGAGTGAGATCACGCGATCTTCGCTCGGCCTGGGTGCTCCATCTTCGACCAACCTTTTGAAGTTACAAAAGTGGTCAAACATGACCAATGTTTCCACAAAACTTGGTCAAGGTCAAACAGAAAGCAACCAACCTCTGCTAGTCATGCTAGAAGCACAAGTCCTGTCACTGCGATCCATACTGGCAACAAGTCACCAACCTATGTGAGTCATGTTAGAGATATATCATCAACCTATGCAAGTCATGTTGAATACCAACACCTAGCCTCTAGAAGACATGCTGGTGGCATGAGTCTAGTCACTGCGATTCATATAGACATTACATCAATAACCTCTACAATTCATGTTGAATACCAACAACCAACCGTTGCAATTCATGACAGGGGAATGAGTCTAGTCACTGCAAGTCATATTGGCATTACATCAACAACCTCTGGAAGTCATATTGAAGACCAGAAACCAACCACTACAAGTCATGCTGAAGGCACAACTCTAGTCACTGCTAGTGATTATGAAAAAAAATCACCAACCTCTGCAAGTCATGTTGGATATCGGCTAATAACCTCTACGATTCATGTTATATATAGGTCAACAACCTCTGCGAGTCATGTTGGAGTCTTGTCACCAACCTATACTATTCACGTTGGAGATGTGAAACCACCCTCTACTAGTGATGTTGGGGGAAACCACTAGCCATTGCAAGTCATGCTGGGGGTACTAATACGGTTGAGAAGCCTAGACATATAAGACATAAGCCCAAGTCCCCTTGTAAATTTTTCAAAGGATATCAACTTACTCATTTTTCCATGGTATTTCCATGGTACAAGAAGCATGGTCCTTATCTAAAGGCCCTTCTAGTTCTAAGTCATTTTCAGTTTCCCAACTATCTATTCAATCTTTGGTTGATGAAGTGGTCATCACAATGAAATATTCAGGCAACACCACTCTTGTTTTTGGGGGTGGTGTATCTATTTACCATGTTGTATCACATCCTATTCAACCAGTGGTTGGGGAAGTGGTCACGCTGGTGCAATATTCGACTGATTCCACTCTTCTCTTGGAGAGTGACAAGTCTAAGGAAGTGGTCTCGCTGATGCGACCTTTGGTTGATCCCACTCCTCTTTCGTGGAGTGATGGGTATTTTGACTACGTCCTTAAAATTTCTAGTTCAATACCTTCTAAATAAGGGGGAATTCCACTCTCTTCGAGTACACCCCCTACAAGTCTTAGTATGGTTTCCTATGATTGGAATCATCTTATAGAGCCTCACCTTCCTTCTTCTGCACCCTTCGAGATAATGGTTGGAATTAATAAATTAGGCATTTCCCAAACTATTGCAGATGAAGGATCCTCTGCAAGTCATTTTTCATCCTCAACTTAGAAATCTTTGGTTTCTCCCAAGCTTGTGTCAACTACCAGTGAGTTGCTCACTCTCGACATAAGACCTAGTGAATTTATGGGGATTCTTCCTCATTTCCCTATCATGTTAGGTGGGAATACTATCCTAGTCGATCTGTCAGTGGTGCCAAGGCCTTTAGAATTTAATTTTCTTCTTGGGTGTTGTTAGCACCGGAAGTCACCCCTACATTGTGGCAGAGGTAAGCCTGATACCCATAAGAGTTTTATGTCATAGGTTGGCTATAAAAAAGGTCAAATGGGCACAATCTCGAGTAAGTATCGTCTTAACTCAGAAAACTGGACTAACAAGCACGAGCAGGTGAGGTCTTGGTTTAAATTCAGAAAGTAAGTTGTAGTAAGGGTGAGTAGGGGGAAGACTTTGGTGAGAAAATGTAGAGGCTTGCCAAGGACATCAAGTCTTTCAGCAACCCAAGGAGGAACAATTTAAGCACAATAACTTCTTGAATTTAAATCTCAAAGAAACTAAAAGGAACTATAACAACACTATAATAAAGCTTTCATCATAATGCAGTCACAATAATTAAAGTGAATCATTCAATCATGAACTCTTTCGGCATCAGAGGAAGACAAGAGGGAGTAAGGAAACTGATTGTCATTAAATGAGATGTCTCAAATGCATATACATAACTAGAAAACTAGAGTGTTCATTAAAACTTTACAATACGAGAGATTTTCTCTACCATCAACCATTACAAAATATAAAAACTGAGTATATATACTCAAAGCAACTCACCCCCCTACAAAAGCGAGCTCTGGTCACTGTGTTCAAGGCTTGGCATCTGCATCTTCCTATGTCAGGTCACACTTGCATTCTTATGTCAGACGTGATCTCAGATCAGTATGGGATTGCAGGAAAAACCACTCGCAGGGCTACCACGGGCTGACAACTCTATTTTCCATGGTCGGCTCCTCCATACTTTTCATTTATGGGATGAAACGAGTTTTCAAATACCTCTCCCACCACCATTAACTAATTGCATCAGGATCAGGATGGAGCCTTGACACCCATGAATTCTCTAGGCAGGCTCACGACTCTCTCGAGTCAATTCTGGTATCCCGAGGCGAGGAAAAGCTTTCTCTTTAACCAACTCAGGCTCTCCGATCCATTGTGTAGCTCCTTTTATCACCCCACATGACCATAGGCCCTAACCTTGCACCTATCCATATGAAATTTTGGGATTTCTCATTTTGGGAGTTCTCACTCCCCTTGTTTTCAAATACTCCAATGCTCGTTTCCACGAAATGGCCCATCTGGCTCAATGGTCGGACTTGATTCAAAATGGATGACCACGATCTTTTCCCTGACAATACGAAACATTGGCTATGCGATGAGCGCTAGCCCCTCTTTATAAACCTGCTTCCCATGTGATCAGACGCTGAGACCATGATCCCAACTCTGAGGCGCATCGCGATTTCGCATTTCGCAAGCTCGTGAGGTATTCCATGCTCAAAACCTCGAGTCATGAAATTGTGATGCTCGGATCAGCTAACACGCGCCCCTCTTTGATCGGATGAACCTGATCATTTCACGATTTTGCGCTTCACGAGTCCTCGCGACTCGGCCCTTTGACTGCTCCATTCCCCAAAATCACGAAATGCTTAATCGTGCACCACGCGTCCTACTGAGAAGGATGACTTAGATCATTTCACGATTTCGTGCTTCGTGAGTCCTCATGAATCGACCCTTTCACTGCTCCATTCCTTGAAATCAAGAAATGCTTAATCGTGTGCCATTTGTCCTGCTCAGAAGACAACTTGGATCATTTCACAATTTCATGCTTCACGAGTCCTCGCGACTTGTCCCTTTGACTGCTCCATTCCCTGAAATCATGAAATGCTTAATCGTGTGCCACACGTCCTGCTGAGAAGGATAGCTCCGATCATTTCATGATTTCTCATTTCGTGAGTTTTAAAACTTTGTTCCTTGATCGCTCCACCTCGCCAAATCATGAAATTTTAATTGTGTGCCACGTGTCCCTTTGGTTGGATGACCTAGATCTCCTACGCGCCTTTCTAAAATTTAAAATACTTGAAGTGGCACTCTCCCTGGTCTCGATACATGCGCACCTTAGTAGAATGCGCACCGACTTTTTTTGAAACACATTTGTGGGTTTTTTTAAGCCCCCCTTCTTCGCACTTGGTCATCCAAGGGCCGAAACTGAAGGGAAAACACTCCCCTGCAAGAATATGTGCTAACATTAGGCTCCACGGGGGATAGAGTCCTCACTGTGAGGCTCTAAGATCTCCTTTTGCAGTTCTAGTTTCTTTCTGTTGGGATATGGAGTCGAGCCCCAAAACATCCTACTGAAAAATACACGCCAATAAGTAAAACAAAACAAAACACAGATTCTCCAAGGAGCTTATTTATGTACAGTCCTAAACTAATTGATTTTAATACATGGTGCAAGGTGAAAGCAAATTTCCACCATATCCATTCAAGTAACTTCCTAACTGGAATCTCCTTCACTCCGTTGATGATCGATAACAAGTAATGCAACCCTGATAGTAGAACGATTACATTCTTCATCTTTCCTCCTAATGCTGGGGTCAGGATAAAGTTGGGCGGCTTCAAAACATGAAGGAAATACAACTCCATGTATTCCTTCACAGCCTCATAGGCCAAGCAACAAACTCCAGAAGATTTATAACAGGCAACCAACTCTGCTACACAACTGATCACACATGGTTGAATGTCTCTGGAGAGTGCAGGTGAAAGAGAAGTTGATGCAGGCTGACTGATTTCAGGCAATGGCTACTCACTTATAGGTTCTGGACGGGAGATAAACTGCCCCTTCTACTACTCATCTGGTTCTTCTTCATGGCTTTCCCAAGGGCCAGATTCATAATCATCGTAAACAAGACCCGTGGGAAATATTTTCTCTTTAATCTGCTGCTCAAAGTCTTCTACAGGCCAAGGATGGATGATTTCCTCATAATATTCTTCATTAGTGAACAAAGGATATGGCTCTACAGTCTGTTCTTGGAAATCTTGCATATCCAACTCATAATCTGATTAGTAGCTATCATATATAGGCTGGCTTCTCCTTTGGTCAACAAACTGTGATGTGGGGCTCTGTTGCTCCTCACCAGAATAATCATTGAAGTCGGGTGAGCAAAAAAATCCTCCATCTTGCAAAAATGGAACGATCTCCTGATCCTGCTTTTCAATCCCAAATGTAAACACATCATGGGAAATATCGTGAAGAAAAAGAGAACAATCCTCTTCCACAATGGATTCTTCCTTTAAATATGATATAGCAGGCTCATCAGAGGCATAAAATAATGCCTCAACATCTATGAAATCTTCATTATCATCTTCAGAAGAGCTGCCAAGAACATCTACCTCAAGGACTGGAAAATCCTCTGCCCTGTCTTCAGATTCCAACCTTTCTAGTTTGGAAGTGAGAGATTTTACCAATTCCATAGCTTCGCCCAAAGCATCGTCTTCATCCTCACAACATTTATGACAGATAAATGCAGAGGAAAAATACCTTTGACAATGCTTATTAAAGGCTACATGAAACTATTCCAGGGAGGAAATGCTAGCAGGGGGCAAGGATCGATACCATTCATGGGCATCCCCATCTAAAGAGAACATGAACATATTTATTAATACATCTTTATGATGTATCTCCCACTGATGCATGAGCTCATGAAACTCATGAAGATGCTGAGTAGGGTTGTCCTCTTTACGCTCTCTAAATATGGGAAAATGATCGCCCCATTCATTTGGAGTAGGGATGACATTAGGAAAACTAGGAACAATAGAAAAATCAAAAGGAGCAAATTTCCAAGCCATGATTTTGTCCATTTCAAACCAGTGGAGTTGCCAATCGATTCTTTAACCATGGAGTCGCCAGGTGAATGATATGAAGAATGAATGTGTCTGGTCTTTTTTCACCATCAAAGACCAGATCCGATTGTTGTGTTCTCCCAGGGGATACCAGATGTAGCCATACAAAATTCCACTGAAACAATGGAGCCGAAACAGTGGATTCGCCTCAATGGAGTCGCTAGGTGCACAATTGCAATCTCAATGTACTAAGTTCTGATGCACCTTCAGAACTAGTAAGCTTTGTCGTTCAATCCTAAGGAAATCTCCAATTTCGTCCCTAGAAACGGCTCTAGAAATGTTAGCACCGAAAGTCACCCCTGGATTGCGGCAGAGGTAAGCCCGATACCCATTAGAGTTTTATGTCACAGGTTGGTTGTAAAAAAGGTCAAATGGGTGCAGTCTCGAGTAAATATCGTCTTAACTCAGAAAATTGGACTGACAAGCACGAGAATGTGAGGTCTTGGTTTAACTTCAGACAATAAGTTGTAGTAAGGGTGAGTAGGGGGAAGACTTTGGTGAGAAAATGTAGAGTCCTGCCAAGGACATCAAGTCTTTCGACAACCAAGGAGGAACAATTTAAGCACAAGAACTTCTTGAATTTAAATCTCAAAGAAACTGAAAGGAACTATACCAACACTATAATCAAATTTTCATCATAATGCAGTCACAATAATTCAAGTGAATCATTCAATCATGAACTCTTTCAGCATCAAAGGAAGACAAGAGGGAGTAAGGAAGCTATCTATCATTAAATGAGATGTCTCAAATGCATATACATAACTAGAAAACCAGAGTGTTCATTAAAACTTTACAATACGAGAGCTTTGCTCTACCATCAACCATTACAAAATATAAAAAAATGAGTATATATAATCAAAGAAACTCACCCCCCTACAGAAGCGTGCTCTGGTCATTGTGTTCAAGGCTTGGCATATGCATCTTCGTCTGTCAGGAAACACTTGCATTCTTTTGTCAGACGTGATCTCAGATTGGTATGGGCTTGCAAGAAAAACCACTCGCAGGGGTACCATGGGCTGACAAATCTATTTTCCATGGCCGGCTCCTCCATGATTTTCATTTACAGGATGAAACGAGGTTTCAACTACTTCTCCCACCACCATTAACTAACTACATCAGGATCAGGATGGAGCCCCGACACCCATGAATGCTCCAGGTAGGCTCATGACTCTCTCGAGTCAATTCTGGTATCCCGAGGCCATGCAACTCTTTCTCTGTAACCAACTCTGGCTCTCCGATCCCTTGCGTAGCTCCTTTCATCGCCCCATGCGACTGAAGGCCCTGACCTTTCACCTATCCATATGAAATTTTGAGATTTCACATTTTGGGAGTTCTCACTCCCCTTGTTTTCAAATATCCTGATGCTCGTTTCCGCGAAATAGCCCATCTAGATCAACGGTCGGACTTGATTCAAAATGGATGGCCATGATCGTTTCCTTGACAATAAGAAACATCAGCTATGTGATGAGCACTAGACACTCTTTCTAGACCTGCTTCCCATATGATCAAACACTGAGACCATGAGCCCAACTCTCAGGCACGCCGCGATTTCATGTTTCGTGAGCTCGTGAGGTATTCCATGCTAAAAACCCTGAGTTGCAAAATCGCAATGCTTGGATCAACTGACACATGCCCCTCTTTGATCGAATGACCCTGATCATTTCATGATTTTGCACTTTGCGAGTCCTCGTGACTCGACCCTTTGACTGCTCCATTCCTTGAAATCATGAAATTCCTAATCGTGTTCCACACGTCCTGCTAAGAAGGACAACTCCGATCATTTCATGATTTCATGCTTCGCGAGTCCTCGCGACTTGTCCCTTTGACTGCTCCATTCCACGAAATCAAGAAATTCTTAATCGTGTGCCGTGCGTCTTACTGAGAAGGATGACTCATATCATTTCACAATTTCACACTTCACGAGTCCTCGTGACTCGGTGCTTTGACTGATCCATTCCCCGAAATCACGAAATGCTTAATCATGTGCCACGCATCCTACTGAGAAGGACGACTCAGATCATTTCGCGATTTCACATTTTGCGAGTTTTAAAACTTTGTTCCTTGATCGCTCCACCTCGTGAAATCAAAAAATTCCAATCGGGCACCACATGTCCCTTTGGTTGGATGGCCCAGATCTCCTACGCGCCTTTCTCAAATTCAAAATACTCGAAGTGGCACTCTCCCTGGTCCCAATACATGCGTGCCTTAGCAGAACGCACCCCAAATTTGGTTGAAAGACATTTGTGGGGTTTTTTAAGCCCCCCTTCTTCGCACTTGGTCATCCAAGGGCCAAAATTGAAGGGAAAACACTCCCCTGCAAGAATATGTGCTAAGAGGTGTGATTATGTGTATGCGATGAATGTTGTGGTGTCTACACTCTTTCATGTGATGCATTTCCCTCACAATGGAAGCATTGTCACTATTGATCAAATTTCATATGATAATCACCATCCTAGGTCGGATTTACCTCAGGTTTCCCCTTTGTGTGTTCCTAGTGTTCGATTAAACTCTTCCCCGCCATAAGTGAATTATGTGGCATCTTATCCTTGCTGTTCAATTTCTCCTGAGAAGGATCCTTTACAATTGTGTTTGCCTTCTTGAGACAAGGTATTCATAATTGATCATGTATTTTATCTGATGGGGGCATGGGATCCCTTGCTTCCCACTACTGGCCTGAGTAATCTGGAGTTTCCTCTTGAGTCTGATCTTGTTTTTTGTAAGACCTCAAGCTCTGGTATTTGTGAGATTTTGAGCCCCAGTTTCATGGATGTTGAGTTTCCTTAAGATGAGGCCATCCTTGAAGCTATGTTGATGGATCTTTGATCTCCTCCCGAACTGGAATCTTTACAGGTTTGTTTCCAAATAAGCCCTTGGCTTGAGCCTAGAAATGGGCTCTTCCTGGAGAACTACTATGCATAAGCCACAAGGCTGTGCAGTCCTCTGTACATATTGTACTTTTAGGGTTTATTGTTTTCAATTTCTGTATCCCTTAATACTTGTCTTTATCAGAGGTTTATATATTGGAATTATTAACTTCTGGGTAAGTGTTTTTGGTATTATATATAGGAATTTGGAAGAATTTTCTTTGGTACCTTTCCATTCCATGTCGATCCATTTTGACAGGCAATGATTTCGAAATAGGAATATAGGTTATATTTTCCCCTCCATCCATTTTTGTGTTATCCATTTCCTATTTCATTTTTCCTTAGGATTGACCCCACTGAGTTGCAACACGAAACCTTCTCTTTTGTTTAGAAGTGTTGTGATTCATGTGGTAGAGCCTACCTTCCATGGGTGTCCTAGTTTAGAATCCCTTTGTATTCTGGCACTCATGTTGCAAGTTTTCTGTTAGGCTCAGGAGTCCTATTTAGTCTCACCATGACATTGCATTCGAACTTCATTGTTCTTACTCAATCTTCTTTTGGATATTACCTACAGGACTCCCCCCATTATGGAGTCTCAATTAAGCACTTCTCATACTCCTTAAAATTTAAAATATTATCGAGTGACCTTCTTTCTTTCACAGTCATTAAATGGATCTAAAAGAATGTCTATTTGACACAAGTTTACCCCTTTTATGAACATAATAGATTAATTACGAAAAATATATACTCTAGTCTACTGACTAGAAGAGTTCTCCTCAATTTTGTTTTACACTTTTTTGGGCTTAGTAGACTAAATTTACGAAAAATAACATTGGAGTTTCAGTTAATCTCTTTTCATACTCCTTAAACATGAAAAGATGGCTGAGTGACCTTGTTTCTTTCACACTCATAAAGTGTTTTTGAAAGGATGTCTTTTCGATATAAGTTTAACCCTTTTCTGGACAAAATGAACTATTTAAGAAAAGGAATACTCTAGTCACACTTTGACTAGAAGAGTTCTCCTTGGTATTATTTTACTCTTTTTTGGGCCCTGGACACTAAAATTACGAAAAAGATCACCATGGGAGGTTTACTTCCAAAAGTTGAATTGTAACTGCATTGCATATTGACCTCTCACACTTTTATGCCTAATGATGACTTCAACATGCCATTGTTGAACCACTTGCTTATGCATTCCTACTAGTTTATAGCCTTGCAATTTATGCCTTTTCAACTCGACACCTTTATCCCCTGAGGAGACATTTCCATGAGTGTCCTTATCTTGCACATGATTTCCTTGAATTTAGCATAGGAATGTTCCTTGCACTTTGGAACTAGTTTTCTTTCCCGCAACACTCATATCCTCCACTGTACTATAAAAGTCTTTTATTTTTTGCATGCTTTAATAATATGAAAAAGACCAAACAAATAAAAAAACCAATAATAAGGGGGGAAAAGGTTCATCTCTTTTGTTGGAAATAGTTTTGTCTCCCTTGAAAAAATCACAATCTTGAGTCGACATCTCATCATTTTGGGTCTATTATGTCTTTAGGAGACTTTTTCTCATTTTGATTTTTTCTGATGCCTCATGTATCAAAAATGTATCCCAGTTTATAGTCCATGTTTCTTAAGTCACATAATGTGTCGTGCTTCTGTTCAAGGGAAAGTTTCAACCTGAGTTGGACATTCTATAGATAGTTCTTGACCTTTTCAAGTCAACCTTCCTGAGTCGGTCAAGTCAATCTCATCATCACAAGTATCTATCTATTCATTCGATCTCTTCAAAATATTTGGCCTTTTCCACCCCTCATGCTGGATGGTGGAGGATGCCTTAATGCCTACCTTCCAATGGATTTATTCCCATCGACTTCGACACATATTGCTCTAGGATAAGGATATAGAGTTATGTTTGGTACCTTGGGGCTTGCATTCATTAGTGGTAGGTTCCCTTGCTATTGACAGTGGGAATCCATCAATGTCCCCTTCTCGATAGATTCTACCAAGTGTTCGAAATCAACTCATTTATTCACACTTGTTAGATTGTACCTTGGTACCTTGACATCCATTATCATCATTGGTGGGTTGTCTCGCATTTCTTAATGATATAGATCAATGACCGGTAATCAAATAATGTCTCATTATGTTAGACTTTGACTCATTTATTCACATAGTGTAGACTTGTACCACGATGGATTGTAGTGAAGACTTCAAGTGAAGTACGAGCACCACATATTTTGTGGTCCTTCCCAACCCATATGGTGCCACCTCACATACATTGATACTTGTAGAGGATCATCTTGTTCATTCCATTAGTTCTAGATATCCTTTGTACTTGATCTTGAGACATAGCTCCATTATGTATCTATTTGTGTCTATGATCTACTTTGACATGGATCCATTGTGTATTTTTCATGGACATGTTTGTTATTTCATTTATATCACATGGATCCACTATGTACTATTCATGGCCATGTACTTGATCTATACTTCATATATGCCATGGATCCACAGTGTACTTGATTTTGGCAGCCATGATTACATCACTCCTGAGCATGGGTTTTCTTGACTTGGGAAGATAATACTCTTATTTGACATATGTTGATGGTTTTTTTTCTTGGATAAGTTGTTCGGGGACCTTCATGGGTTACTCCAATGCATCCTCACCTCTTAGAGTTTATAATGTATTTTTTCCATCATTTTTCCCTTCTGACCTCATAGATCAGGGGGCATCTGTTATAGCACAAAATGCCACACCTATGCATTTGTTCCATGGCCTAACCCTTTCCCTTGGCTTTCTAGACATATTCCCAACTTGCCTCATGCAAATCATATAAAAAACATGTATTTTTCACATATCCACAAGCTCCTTTGATGCAAAGGGTAGACATCCATGACTCCTCAGTTTGCAACCCATAGATTCCCTAAAAAAATGGAAAAAAAATTAATTTTGAGTTTTCGGGTGGGTTTTTCGGTTGAGCTTGTTTCCTAACAACCCCATTCCCATACAAAATGGATTCTAACTCCCCCAACCTCTTGAGGAATATATAAAATCACCATTATGGGATAATATGAGGAGAAGTATTTGGGTGCAAGGTTATGCAACTGAGATTTAACAAGCTTCCCTATCCTTATTATCCTTTGAGTAACATTCCACAATCTGGAAACTCCTTTTTCGGTGCCTCTTTCCTATATACATAGTCATAGGGTGTCTCCTTATCCCTATTTGGGATATTCAAGGAAGAGTATTGTGGATGAGTTGATGCTTGAAGGATTCGTGGAAGAAATCAAACAATTGGCTCTGAAGAAGTGCAGAAAGCGAGTCAGGTTGTAATTAACCTTTATATTTGGTGCTAATAGAAGAGATTTATTTCCCTCCAAATTCTGTGTTCATTGCAACATTGTGTGTCTTTTCTTATCATATTTTCTTTGAACATTGTACATGAAATGTATATTGTTTGATCACGTAACTACCTTGTAGCAACGCTTGTATTGATTCCCTTTTGTAGGCTGGTTCCGAAAAAGGATTGAGAGATCTTCAAAAAGTAGGAGCAAGGATCAACAACAAACGAGAGATTTAAGGTGCACTCTTTATCCTTATTTCTTTCCCTACTGTCTCCTAGAAAAAGTAGTTATATTTTATTTTTGTATACTTGTCTGTGAGGGAATATTTCAGTCTTCTCAATACAATCTTGATCTGCCATGATTTGACTCAAAGTCATGGGGGAAATATCTCGTCAACACCTGGGTACCATCCTAAAAATGAGGGGAAGTACTTGGGGGTTTTTCCTATGCTTTGTAACTTGGAAAAAAACAAAAAAAGAGAAAAGGAAACATGATATCCAATTGGTTATCTAATCAAGCAATAGAGAAAAGGACATATGAGTGAATCCATGAATCTTGGTCACACTTTTTAGCAAACCATCCATGTGAAAATGACCTATGAAAACCTTGGATCAAGGTTTCAAACCTTGGTTGAGGGATTGAAACCTCAATTGAGCTTTATATATACATAGAAAAAAATGAGTAATTTTATTAGAGATTAAAAAAATTACATGTGCATACTACCACATAGAGTATTTCCATTATCCCTATAGGGTCAAAACTGAAGGATCGAGTGGTCTAAGTCTAGATCAAAACTAGATGATAGTGATATCAGTAATGGGGTTACATATATAGGGGGTCCCATGCAACCCTTTTGGAAACCGTGAACCAAAAAAGTATTAATGATATTAGGAATGGAGCAACAATATGCTTTTAGCAATTACATATACATGGGGTCCCTATTCCACCCTTTCGGTAACCATGAACAAAAAAAAGTATCAATGTCTATATTCACTACTGGATGAAAGTCCTTCTTCACCCAACCAATGATATCTCACTCCCACTCTGTGTGTGTCTCCTCCTCTCACATAGGTTTCCTTTTATAATATTTAGTTTACCCTAAATCCAAACTCCAAAGTGATGAAAGGTTGAGATTAAATCTCACCTTCACTTTATGATCTAATGGATATGATTTAATTTAATTCACTAATTCCAAATACTTAGGCATTTAATTAAATTAAACTCACATTAATTACAAAATTATATTCACTTTAATAATCACTTTATTAAAATGAATATCCTAAGTCTCGAGAGGCATTAAGGATGACTTCCACATGTTAGACACAAAACCAATGTGGAAGTACTTGTCCGATGCTACAAACATTAACAAAGATCCATGGGATGCTCCATCGAAAAAATCCCATGGATATTAGGTGTCAATATTCAGGTCAAAAATTTTCTGCATGCTGGTGGACTAATGAGAATTGATGGAAAGACTTTGTGAGGCACACTTGAAATGTAGTGTGTCCTTTTTTTCAAATATTTTTGCATTTCTAGCAATCTAGAATCCCCAAGCTATAGTGAGGGGTAAGGCTTTGAAGAATTTGATCTCCTTGTCCTTGTGCCATTTTCTTAAGGATACTTCAATTGCATCTCCTTGCCATTTTGATTTCAAACACATGAGACCTTTGACTTCACTCCATACCTACTTAGTGAAGGGACAAAGGAGGATGATATGTACATTTGTTTCTAATTATGATTCACATAAACTACATCTTCTCGGGCCTTCATAGATTCTTTTTTGAAGTAAATCCTAGGTTAGGGATCTATTATTTAATAAGAAATACATACATAAAATGGATTTTGCAGGGAAATTGTATTTCTGGAGCGCTTTCTACCACCAACACGAGGGCCTGTCAAAGCCTTCAAAGTCCAAAGTGTTGTATCCAAGTCTAGATTTGTAACCAACCATTGAGTTTGCCGATTAGAGGAGTCCATCCTCTTCTTCATTGATATATACACTAAATTTTTCGAGACATTTGACATAAGAGGTCTAGATTACTGCATATTCCTCATTTGGTCCAAGTATCTCTAAGTAAGTCATTATTGTTTCCTAGAATTCAATGCTTTCCCTATTCCTATTTGACATTAAGTATAAAAACCCTTGATATAAGATCAAGGATGAGAGGTATGGTTATTTTGTGCTGGTATTTTCTTCCAACCCAAGGATCGAGTCCAATTGGTACCTTCTTTCTGTTTCCAACCCTCGAGATTAACCAGTTTCCAATTAGAGGAACATCTATAGTGGTGGATTTATAGATGATGGAAGAGCATTGGAATTGCTTGTTTGGGGAGTGGATCTAGTATTTGATAGATAAATGGACAAGATACTCATCCTTCATGACTTGTTCCCAATATCCCTTTCCTTGAATCAATCTCCATACATTCTTGGCTATCAGGGATTTGGAGAAAAGTAAAATATTTTTGAGGCCCCAACCTCGTGTTTTATGGATGGATAGGTTTCTCTAGGAGACCAATGCCATTCCTTTCTTCTCCTAGTTTCCTACCCATAATATTCAATAACATAGTTGGAAAATTTTGTCCAATATTCCTTTCAGGATCTAAGCCAAAGACATCCAACATACTAAAATGGCCTAAAGGATAGATTCTATCAAAACAAGATGACCACCACAAGATATCCTTCTATTGCACAAAGTGTTCAATTTTCTTTGGATCTTGGCTATGAGCCATTACTAGTCTCCCTTCATGTATAGGTTTTCCTTTAATTAGAACTCAAAATACTTGACACCAGCCTCAGAGGGCAAGTTCATGAAGGGGAAATTTTGGGTTAAGTAGTGATTTTCATACTAAAAGAGACCCCAACTTATTACTAGAGACTTGGAGGTGTTTATTACCATTCTTGTGGTTGTGCAAAATAGGTCTAGGATTTCTTTAAGTTTATCCACCATACATTTTGAGCCATCATAGAAGATTAGGATGTCATCAACAAAAAGTAAATGTGAAATGTAGGAAGAATTTCCAATTAGAATACCTTTTAAGGTGTTGTTAGCTATAATTACCTTGAGAGCCCTACTTAATCCTTCTACGACTAGGAGGAAGATTCAAGGGGAGCGAGGACATCCCTAGAGAATTGATTTTTTAGAGTTGAATAAAGGTGAGTCTGATCCATTGATTAGGACTACAAAGGTCACATAACATATATGGAAGACATAAACAAGGCCACAAAGTGTAGACTAAATCCCGTATGGATTAGAATGAGGCAAAGGAAAATCAAATTGACTTTGTCAAAGGCCTTCGACAAGTCAACCTTGACTATCATGGCCTTCAATTTTTTTGTTTTCACTGTGTGTAAATCTTCTTGAGAAACACCAATTCCCTCATGTATTTGGTGCCCTACAAGGAATCCAAATTTCTCTAGAGAGACTTTCTTAGAGAGAGTTTCTTTTCAATCTTGCTAGATATGAATTTGGAAATTCTCTTATAGATACTTTTGTAGACTGAAATTGGGTGAAAGTTCTAAAAACTTATGGGGTTTTCCGTCTTTGGGATAAGAACAATGAATGTGGTGTTGAAGGCAATTATGACCTTCCCCAAAAGTCAAGTTGCTTCCACTACTCTACATAAATCTGCCTCAATGAACTCATAGAAACCGATAAAGAATTAAATGGGTAGCCCATCTGGACCTATGCTCTTGTCCTTATGAAAGTTGTGAAGGGCTCTGAGAAGTTCCTCTTTCCATACTTATGCCATGAGATGTTGGTTATCTTCCAGATCAATGAATCCACAAAAGAAACTATATATTATAAGAATGGAATTGATTATGGCCCTGTTGTCCCTTTTAAAAATATTTTGGAAGTGGGATACCCATTCTAAATCAATGTCATTGAAATTTCCAGTCTAGGACCCATTCCCTTTGTCAATTTTCTTGATTGAATTGGAATTTTTCCTACAATTTGCATAACGATGGAAGAATTTTGTGTTTCCATCACCAACCTCTAACCATAATGATCTACTTTTTAAGCGCCATTCCTTTTCTTTATCAAACAATATATTTCATATTTTATTCTCCAGCTGATAGAGATCCTCTTTTTTCACATTTGAAAAAAATCCAAATTCTTCTGAAGAGAGTCTAGAGGAGATGGCTTCCTCTACCTCCTAAGGGAGCTTTTCATCTTTTTCCCATTTGTCTTTAGACCATTTAATAGCCAATTATTTATCCATACATAGGTTTGAATGGAATTTAAAGGTTGTGGATTTTTGAAGTGAGTTGTTGAAAGGGACCCATGCATTCTTAAGAATTTGGATGAAATCCTCTTTTTTGAGCCATTCTAGGTTTAATTTGAATGGGCTAGGAGGATTTCCTATAGTAGGTCCACTTCTAACATAAATGGGTTGTGGTCAGAGTCCCCTCTTGATGACACCCATTCCTTGATTATGAGTGAGTCATATAGAACATCTTTTGAAACTACGAATCTATCGAGCCATTTGGCTATTTAAGCCTCCCATTTCCTTTTGTTAGTCCATGTGGGGGTAAGATTGGAAAGATCAATGTCGAGAAGACCAATTTTCTCCAAACTTCTAGTATTGAAATATAAGAGAGTATCTATCTAGGTTGCCGACCCCCATATCTTAGAGGTGCCTAGAGTAAAAGTTCAAATCTGCCCCCAAAATTATCACCCTTTTCTAAAACCATGACTTTGAAAAGATACATTCCCAATACTCCTATTAGTTTGCATAGGGCCAATATTCAGATAGTTGATCACTTTCCCCTAATCAAGAGAAGAAAGGGAGATAGCCAATTCCGATTCAAAAGCCCACGAATTAGAGAGGGAAAATGAATTTGTCGTCCACCCTATAACGAGCTCTCTTGAACAACTTAGAGCATCCAAAAAAATGAACTCCCATCCTTTAAATAACTTAGAGAGGTCTTGAACAATTTTTCTTCCATCTATCATGATCTCTTTCAAGAGTATGTGATGCAGGAGCATCTTCACCATGTCAAATATTTTTAATTTGACCATGGAAGTTTACCAAAGAGAGTTGGTTCCCTCAATTGAGATGTAATGATTATTTCTAGGAGAGTCTATATTAGCCATATAGGAAGGGTTTGTTTTTAACTAAAATATTTGAAATGTAATCAAATCTATATTGTTAAGTAGATTTCAAGAATCAGAGATATCTTAGGAATCAATTACATATTGTATGAAAATTAATTAGGATATGAGTTAATAGGTTGTTTTTCTATTATTCATGTATATATTGTATGATAATGAGCAGAGTAGAGATGAGATTGGAGAGAAAAGAGAGAAATAGAGAGGAAATTTTGAGAAAGAACACACAAGGTGCATGTATTGTATGTAACAGAGGAGAAGAATCAGAGTTTTTAATAGAACATGAGTAGTATACTCATGCTACTAATTAATATCCTCCTTTCTTTGAGTATTTTTGTTGAAGTCTGTACAAATAACATGATAAGGTTCTTGTTTATTGTGGATTCTTGATATCCCTATAATTGTATGCATTATTTGGTATAGATTTGATAGTCTAAGTGCATATTTAAGATTAATTTGATTGAACCTTCCAGAAACAGATAATATCTATTAAAGCCCAGATTGTGAGTAAATTGGAGCAATTCAAAATCGAAATTGGAAACAGGTTGCAGTGGAATATTAGAGTGTGTGTAAGGTTTAGAGCTCTGATCTCAAAGTTCCATAATGTTCCCAGCATACAAACAAGAAATTGTGTGAACCAGTCACAATCCAAGGAGAGATTAACTGGATTCGTATGCAATGTTCACACTTGGACTTGAACCTGATCTTTGTGTAACTGTGAATGAAATTGTTTTTTTGTGTTTGGATGAAATGAATGGTAGTGATTGAACTGAAGGTGAGAGCCTACAGAATCAATGGTCAACAAAGGAGACATGTGGTGTGGTCCTACTGGGGATTTCTATCGGATATCGTGAACTTTGAAAATCCTTTGCAAAAGTTCAACAAATATACGATATGCCGATAGGCGATATCATGATTGCACCATTGGGGTTCCATATCGGCCTGCCATATATTATAAGTGTTAGATATGGGAAGAAAGAAAGAAAGAAGAAATAAAGTATTTTTAATGTCCATGAGGCTAAAAATAGCCTATGGGACATATTGCTTTTCCATCTGGCTTTTGTATTCGGCCCTTTTCCTATGAAGTTTTACAATAACCGCTCCCATCTTCTCGACAAACTCTTAGCTGAATAGATTATCCCAAGAACTAGCTACCATAATACCTACATAATTTTCCTTGCTGTCTTTTAAGGCCTCACATTCCAAAATGAAATGTTTTTCTGTTTCCACTTTTCCAGAAGAGCACAAAATACATACTCTTTCCTCCCACCTTTATTTTGGCCTTTTCCAACACCCTGTTTCACAACGGAGTTGATGAGAATTAGTCCTTAATACCCACTACTCCAGTATCATGGTTCGATGCTCTAGGTTCCATATTGACCCCCACCATATCGTTAAAGTCTTATATGTGTTGTATCTCCAATACAATGATATCCAATATTTCTAGTACTTGGTTATCACCCAAGGTCTTATGGAGGGTTTAGTCTCGAGTTGGTTTATCACCTGGGTAATAAGAACATGATTCTAAAGTGTGGTTTTATGAAGGATTAAATATGCGGTTTAATATATAATCTTGTGTCAAATTGTTTAGTACTTGCTTTGTAAAAGTTATCCATGATATTCCATTGCCAACAAAGATTTAACACAATACAGAACAAATAGAGTTTTTCATAATTTGGAAGCATTAATCATGAGAGAAAATTTATATTGGTGGTAGCTAGAACCTAGAACCCGAGTTAGTATGACATATGGATTGTGAGTGTTAATTAACCTCCTTAGGGCCAATTTCTTGGATGGATTGTCCATCCCTCTACATTTCATGGAGATGAAGATAATTTTGAACATGTCTTAGGGGAAATTTCTCTAAGGGCCTTGAGTAAAGATAGTTGTGTACCACATTTCACCTCTGAATTTCCCTTCTTTTGGGATATGGATAATTAATATTTCTTACTTCTTTGTGCAAGTTTGTGGTATTTTCTTCTATATGTCCTATTCCACCTTTAGAATATCCATCGCAAATTCTCGAATCCTTGTTCTGACCTCTTGTTGAATCCCTTTTGTTCTTTCCCTTTCTTTCTATTTTCCCTTTTCTTTTCTTACCCCTTCTCTTCCCATTCTATAAATTTCCTTCATGAATCCTCCATATCCCCACTTCTCTTTTCTTTGTTGTATCAATATTACCATACTTATTCGTTTTCACCATGATTCGTGGGTTGGTGGACTCGCAGAATCTCAGACTTGTATTATGTTCCCTTTACCCATACATCAGTCTTCCCCAACACTTAGTTTAGTTTTGTATTGAAAAATTGTGGACTTGCGGACTCCCAGACTCACATGTTATGCTTTCACTCCTCTCACAGTCCAACCAATGTATCTCAACACTTAGCCATTTCATCTATTCAGACTTTCAAACTTTCATACATTTGGACTTGCAGAATTGCCTCTCCATTCTAATCGCCCACTCCAACTCTCCATCGTCACATGTCCCTTCTTTCACTTTTCTCGAGTCACATTTAATGCTATCTTTATGGACTCAATTACTAAATTCATTTCTGAGAAGGCCATAATTAATGGTGTTTATATGGAGGAAAATCACATTTATTTCGAGTTAATCTTTCTTAGAAGGAAATATAACTTAAAATCATTTTACTGTGCAAAGTAATATACAAGAAAATCTCACCAACTCAACGAAGTTAGTCATGAGAAAAAAACAGTTCAGTGGAGATACCTTGAACCTCTTCACCAGAGAAGACCAGAACTATCATTGGTCCTGGTCATATTGGTACTGTTGAAATCTACATGGTAAAGAAAACAACAAGGTGTGGACTTCAGGGATAATTCTCGCAGGTTGCGTCCCAGAGGTTTTCGAATGCAAAGAGATCGTCACCTAGTGCATCGACAAACTCATCTAGAATAGAAGGGACATCCCATTGCAGAGCAGTTCTCCTATTTCCTTGGTGTCTTCATTTAGGGAGATGTTAAAATTTCCAGAGCCAAACCTGGTTTACAAAGGGGAAGAAACCAAAAATTTTCTAAAAAGAAAAAATAATGGAATGAACTTCTTCAAGAATATTTACACGATCCTGCATCAATGCCATACGACATATACAAGATTTAAGTAAGTTCTTTGAAAAATACCTATAAATAAATTGCATGGTTATTTACTTGAATTGCTGGCCAAGGCTCTACAAAAACCATTCCTCGATTAGCATTGTATATACTACATTTCATAGTTCACAAAAACACAATCTTCGACTGCGCAAAGATCATTTCAAATGAGATTATTGCACAACTGAAAAATTTCAAGACTGAGAAATAAATTTTATATGTCATTTTATTTGGTACTTTCTATCACCTATTGTTATTCTTTTAAGGGTTTAAATATTGCCATAAGGGTAAAAGTAAAGGTGGACCCTGTGACCATGTGGTATCAAGATTTATGGAGACAAAAGGTTGGTCACCATTTCAATGAAGTATACAATGATTTTGTGTCTAAATTCAAGAAGCTATTATTTGGGGAAGATACTTCCCGACTCTCATTGGAGGCATCAGCTTTTATGAAAGACCAATGAATTCTTGAAAAAATGGATGATTACAACATCATCAGGGTTTTCTTCTCTAACGAAAAACCCATCTTTATTCCATATTAAGTATATAATAAATTGTTTATTCTTGAAATAGATAGACAATACAAATTCTAGTTTCACACCTTTTCTAAGAAAATAAAAAATCAATTCATACCTCTTCCTTGGAAAGTTGGTGAAATTCTTCTCACAGGAATTTCCAAGATTGACGAATATGCTTCCTATTTCGACCATTCCAACTTGAGATATGCAGAAGAAATCAAGGGGTTTGACCCCAATCATATTTTTTACAATCATTTGATTTTAGTTGGACTCAACGCTGCACTCATAAACTCATTTGTAAGCAGAGAAGAGGATAATGATAGCCATGACCCTAATAATCAAGAAGCTAGCAATGATTTAGGTGATATAGAAACTATCATAAGTACCACAGAACATCACAAGGAAAGAGGTAAACCTTCAAATGATAATAATGCTCAATCGCTCGCTATTTCTCGAAGAAGTGTTCTTCCTAAGATAAACCCTCGGCCCGAGACATCACAACAAAGAAAAATGCAGAGTAATAATTCAGGGATTATAAAGAAAGACACCCTTCTCAGGGGAACTTGGAGAACCCCCACAAGTTAAAGATTAAAAGAAAAATAATTAATTCATAACAAGAGGGAGGAGAAACACATGCATCTGAACAAGATTTACTACTGGATAATATGGACCTGGATGTGGATATCGAGAATATCACCTTCCCAGATGAAGAAGAACCTACTAGAGAAGATGTACAACATATTTCTACACTTATGGTCCAGGATGAAATATTTTCTGATGAAGAGACTTTTTCTATACAAAACGCCTCACTTGACAGAGACTCTAAGAAATTGGTCTTTGAAAGAACCACGAAGAGTAAAAGTGGAAAGTTGTAGTCTACCATTGACACACAGAACATGTTTCCTTCTAGATTGTCGTCCATTCACAAAGTTATAGGGGATGCAATGGATTTTTCAATTGTTAACATGGAGGAATAAAATGCTCGGTTGAAAGAGAAAATTAAGGAATTGGAAGAAACTCTCATGCCTCCACTTATTCCGTCTTCCCCCATTTCCATGATTAAGCCTGAGAATTTTTTTCAAGAAACCCGAGAGTCAAGTGCTAGATTAAAGGGAATTTCAAGCTTGATTATTGCCACTCGACATTTTGTCGAAAAGAACATAAATAAAAGAATGTATTTGATTTTGGAGTTATGGAATTTAGCAAAAATCTTTGCCTGTATAGGCTTCAGAATTCAGAACACTAGAGAATATGTGAGCGTAGATTTGAAAAATGAGGAAGGTTTTTATATAGATGGAGTTGTAATGTTCGCAGTAAAGGTTTCAGAAATGATAGAGTAGATGAGAAATCAAGAGTATTTTCCTTCCCCGATCCGCATCAAGCAACTAAAGCTCTGTTGGATTGAAATAATCAATATATTGAAGGGATTGTTAACTTAATTGACTGATTTTTCAAGAAGGAAGACAAAAGAATACTAAAAAATTCTTGACTTAGATATCGCTGGAACTACTATTTAAGTCTTGGACCCTAAGTTTATATCAAATTCAATGCTCAGGATTCAACAACAATTCAAAGATCAAATTGAAGAATTAAAAAAGGCATCAACTGAAAAGTTTGATAGTATGATTGATTTCACACATGATGATATTGACAGCTAGCTTGTTGAGTATACCAATAAAAATGACGATATAGAGAATACTTTGCAACATTTGTCTATTGATCATAGAGAAATAAAAAAAGAGTTGTTTAATATTAAAGTAAAACAATAAGTGACCGTTGCCACGCTAAGGAATTCTATTCAAGAATGGTTAAACAACTCAATTGCCAAGATTTCCGAAATACCAACAGAAGCAGATACAACTGGAAATCTAACTACAACAAGCAAGGGTATAAAATAAACAACAACAAGCAAATGAAGAAGGAGAGATTCCATCATAATAAGTCTATGCTGATCACATACTTCTTCCTTTATCATTTTTTCATCCAGTTCTTCTTCTTTAACTAGAAAAGTATAACTGAATCCTGATAAAATTCCTCTTCGTCTTCTTTCCAGATTTTGTTGTTCGAGATCCGCCCATATTCATGTTTCTACTTCATACTTTCTTGTACATGTTTTCTTTATGGTCCGCGGGAGCCCCAATCTCAGTCCATTGGACAAATGCCTTAATTTCAATGCATTGTAATAAACATTATTATTTTTTAGAAATCCTAGAGAACTAATTCGAGATCAATCTTGACTGTATTTTATAGCTTTGAGTTTTGAGCATAAAGTATTTGAGATTGGTTTATCATAATCTTCTTTTGAGCTCTATACGTATTACTCTTTAAAAGTTCTCTCATGCGAACGAACCATCTTATTTTATTTTGAATGTGATTAGAATCTTTATTTCTACTATGATGGATGTGAGCACATTTTTGTTTTCTGTAATATGTGATGTTTGAGATTCCTGGTCCACTTCTCAATAATTCTCTTTTATAAATATTCTTTTATTTTTCAACATTTTGATTTTTCTTGAGCATTAAAGATTGGACTATATTATGTGATATGGTCCCATATTATTCTTGATTTAAAATTAAAAAGAATATCATAAGCCAAAGAGGAACACCACCTCTTTAAAAACACAGTAGGATTCATATCCTCATGAGGTTGTTGTTTTGGTCTTGACGGATTCAAGCATCAACATGTCTTAAGTTGTATTTTGAGCCCTTAGAGGAGGTAGAGTATTCCATGGGTTCCTTTATAGGATGGTTAATCGAGTGTGGGGGTATGATATTAGGGGGATTTAGAATGACATAACGGGGTTCTGCTAGCTCGTCCAAAGGGATTAACAAAGAATGGGGCTTCGAGAAACCTGATAGCCTGGATAGAAAATTCTCATGAACAACTTCTATTGAGACCTCTATGTTATCCTTCCAAGAGACAAATTTTAATATGGAAGAGGAATCTATAGGAGAATGGGGAGACGAGGGAGTCTTCTTGATGTAGAAGAGCTCTCCTTTTTGAGCTGAGGGCATTTCCTTGGAGATGTATGTCATTCCAATTCTATCCTTTTTGTTGGAGAGTTTGGGACTAGTGGGGTCTCCCATTGGGGAGACATGTAGTGATGTCGAAGGAGCCTCTTTGTTGATGCCAAGGGAGCTAGTTTTTTTATAGACAAAGAAGGTTTTTGAACCCATCTTTTTTTTTAGTAAAGGATGGCACATTCCTTTACTAGGTGGCCATACTCGTGGCATCTCCCACAATTAAAAGGTAGTACTGCTTCGTAATCCAGATCCTGGTGGAAAAATTCATGTCCTTTTCTGATAATGATGGAATCTACTAGGCCTTTTGATAGGTCAAGGCCCACTAGTATCCTTTCCAACCCCATATACCTAGAAACCCAAAAGGAATTATTAGATTCGAAGTAAAGCCCTAGAGTGTTATCAAATTCTTTGAAAACATCCTTGTACTAGAGTAACAATGGTAAACCTAGCATTCTAATCCAGACAATAGTGATTCGTTTTGTGTCCAATGCGTATCAAAATCCAGATGCCATTTTTTTAAGAAATAAGTCCCGAGGGCCCCATTTCCAAAACCTATGAAGGATTTTTCTTGCATCTTTCATGGTCCTAAAGGACCAAGAAATTGATCCTTTTACTAGGATCATGCTTCGGGGAATGTAGCCCAATGGTGTGCCAAAATTCTCCTCCATCCAATTTTTGAGGAAGGCCACTCCCTTATGCCACTAGGAACCTTCCAACCAATAAGGATTTTTCAAAATCCATGATTTCGTTTAATCATACACTATCCCCCAACATCACGTTTATTACCTCAACTTTTCACTTGATGAATTTCCTTTTTTTGTTGGTTTCCTAGTCCTCTTGGTCCTATGCTTCTAAATGCAAATTTGGTATAAGGAGGGGAGACCGCTCATTAAATCTCTTGTATTTTCACCTATGAAGACAAGGTCTTGGTGCTCTTGAGAACCTCCTTTAGAAGAACTCAAGCCAAAACCACCCATCACCATATCAAGGAGGAATTTGCCTTCCGTTAGAGGAGTGATGGGATTGATCTTCGGTGGAGGGATTAATTTCCCTTCTTTCTCCAAGGGTTGTGCACGATCATCCTTGTGTGAGTAGAGGTGTCTAGATTGAGCCATGGTGGTTAGCTCCGTCGCTCCATGGGTACGACTTACCGAAAATGGGAGCTGATGATCGCACTTCAACCTATCGTAGAAGTCTTTGATGTTAGAGTGTCGTCCTTTAGGTTTCGAATCAGGAAGGGTAGATGAGAATGGATCCGGGTGACCTGAAACTCCTAAATGTCCACCCAAAACTATTGCTTGCCTAGCAGATCCTTCGTGTAATCCATGAGGTCCTCCGTGGGAGCTAAACGAGGGGAGGGATGCCCATGAAGCCTATGGAAACCTATGGCACTTGGAATTTAGGTTCTCTAAGAACTTGAGAGCTGAGGTGACGTCATTTCTGCAGAAACCCTAATCACCTCGGGATGAGCCTTTTCTATATATCCTTAAGGCTTTAGATCTCCCGCTTATAATCAGAGATAGAATTTATGTAGTTAATTGGCTTATATGGATAATTGGCCTTCAGAGCCGAGGTAGTCTCTACTTTCTGAGAGAGTAAACTTAACTAAAAACCTCAAAGTTTTCCCGGATGCGATGGAAGCAACCATGTCACCTCCGATCATCCTTTCCTTGCATAACTGCACCAACACAACCTAATGATCCTTTGGCCTTTTAGTAGAGAAAAAAATCACCAACGTATTTTCTGCAGCCATAGATCTCCTCTGGAGAATCGAAGTCCTCTCTGATAGTGTGAACTTCCTTGATGGCCGCCACAATGAAGGTGAGGTGATTACTCCAGGGACAGATATTCTAGCCCAGCCCAGCCCTGTATCAGAACTCACCTATTCACAAAATTCAATTCAAATCTCAAACAAATAAAATTAACTATAATTAGATTATTATTATTAATAATAAACACATTTTTATATCGACATAATATTTACATAGATTCTTTTTAGTTCCTTCTAACATTTTTAAACTACAAAAGAATTAAATCTGTTTATGTGTCCGACCCATTGCTCCTCAGACATTTCGCACAAAACACCATGAGAAATAATGTCTATGTGATATGAATATACACAACCTTTGTAAGCAGTGAAATTAGCATCCTTATGATAATAATAATATTATTATATTAATATTAAATTAATAATAATACTATAATATTGATTTCTTGGGTGTTCAAAACATAACATTATTCCTCCTCTGCCATATTTTCACGGTATTGGAAGTTTGTAATAAGAATAATGCCATTGATATAAGCTGACATCACTATCGTCCCTCTTCCGAAAAGCATGATATATAACAAACTGTCACAAGCATTCTGCTGTTGTTGTTGTTGTGAAAATCTGCAATTCAGTTGAACCCGACTGTTGTTGTGAAGATCTGCAATTCGGTTATATATATATCCACGCTATCCAGACTATCTGTTCTCTGGGAATCACCATTTTGATGGCCTGCTATCGCAATCTCTAACGAGCACTGAATTCTAAATACTGAATTTGGGAAACAGCCCGATGATGATAACACAGCTAGAAAACGGGAGGATAAGAAGCAAGCCAGTTATTCTCTCAGTTTCAAGCGATATATATTGAGGGCCGTGCCATGCCCATTGAAATGCTGGGAATTTCTATTTTATAGATCATCCAAATTATAAAACCAATTAAAACCCAAAGTAAAAATCCACGTATTTTTACCATTGGAGTGGATTGCGAATGGTATGTGACAACGAAATTTCAATCACAATGTTTTTCAGGCAGAGCTAAATCTTAATGCCGCTAAAAATCTCCATTGCAAATTGAAGCATAGAAGTAACATTGGACACAAATCATTGCATAAACGTGGACAAGCAACATTGTATAAACTTCAATATGACTAATGCCAAGATATTAATAGCGATTTGGATTTCTTGTCTTCAATTGCATCTGGAATACAACTCCATAACCCAAACAGATTGAACATCAAATATAATATTTTATGCATAGAAAAGTTCATTGTATACTATAGCTACAGATTTTGTGCTTTGGTCAATCAATATAAGGAACCAAAGTGCGAAGTATCTTTCAGAAAAAGCATATGTGGAACAAGCTACGAACTCGTGCACAGAGAGCAACGTGAAGAGAGCAGAACCAAAGGAATACAGAAGAACAACACACAGACAAATTCTTTATTGCTCAATGATCAAAACAGATACATCTGCCTCATATTTATAGAGGTCATGGAAGACTCTAGAGTGTAGAGAGGGTTTTCCGAGCAGAGCCTTTGTAAATATGTCTGCAAGTTGCTCCTTTGATATGCAATGTCTCCTACTTAACAATACATGTTTTGGCTAGGTCTTTATGTGAGTCATGTCATCATCTTCAGTTTCTATCTTCATATGGTTGGGCTTCCTTCAATTTGCTACTTTATTTTACTAGCTTCCCCTCATCATAAATCACCTTGGGATTTTACGGCTTATCCCTAACAATAACAATGCCCAGGAACCAGCACACCAAGTGGTTTCTAGTTGACCACAAACTTTGTTTACTGGTGGTTTTACCTGTCCATGAACCTTGCATGATGGGGAAATTGATTTACACAGTACACACTCACTTGAGTTTCATTCTCAAACATTTTTTGCTTCTTCTTTGTACCTGCATAACATTGATTAATGCTCAAACTTTTGCATCTTCCTTTTGCACCTGCAAATGATCATTGATATCCATATAAAAAGAGATCCATCTACCGAGATACATGGGTACCATCTGTTGTACTCGCCAGTTTTCTAGGTATCCTTTTCACGTACATGGTTCATCAATACCTTAGACTCCTTTAGTCATAACTTGGTTCCAACCAACTCACACTCTGAGATTACTTAATCTCACATTCCTCCCCTTAATCGAAGATATAACTTCTCCGATCACCATCAAACTTAGATACGAGTACA
>ML819835.1:112927-161016 GCA_009831015.1 Picea engelmannii | reverse complement strand
CATTAAGGGGGGATAGGCTCTAATGCCTCCTTCCTTCTCCTATTGTGTCACTATTTTAAATCCTTCAATCATATCCCAAGAGTTTCTTAAGGGGCGATATTAGAATATTTAAACACTTAGGAGTTTGTTAAGATCTACTTGGTCTAATGTGTCATTAGGTAAAAGTTTGTTTCTTGGTGTGTTTCTTTAGTATGCATTAGTATGCATATGTAGATAGGAAATCTGATGGTCACGATATGTTCCCAACATAGAGTGATATGACTATTCATATTCTCCTCAATCATAATGACCATTGATCTCTGGCTTAACACCCGATTGGTCCATGATCTATATTTAAAGAGAATGGAGGGCCATTTGTCGATGATCGATTTTGAGAAACTCTATTTTAAAATCTCTCAGTAATTTTTTTCATTTGCATCAATAAACTTCTCCAAGTGGTTGTGTTGGTTGGGGTCGTGGATGTTTCCCCATATGGGTTTTACCACATCAAAACATCAGTGTTTTGATATTTGATATTGTTTTGTGAATGGTTAATTAAGGTGTTCATTCTCTGTTGGAATACCTATGTTTCCGAACATATATCCACTAGAAACATGTTTTGAAAACATAAATAATCGATATGTCAAATGTGTTGATGATCGGTCTAGGAGGAAACATTTTAGCAGTTCAGAGTTTAGAAAATGCATGCACTAATTAGTGTATAATTTTTTCATCCAATGTTAGATAGATGTGACTCTAGTGGGATATGAAAGTAAATTTATGTATATATATCCATTAGAAATTGGTTTTCAAAATATGATGAACTGATGTGTCAAATATGCAATTGAAAAACCATAATGCAGACTCATGATAGTGCATATTTTAGGAAATCTAGTTACTAATTTGGACACAATTTTTTCGTATGATATCCAAATGAAGTGATTTAAGTTGGATCAAAAAATAGATTTCGAGGAAAGTTTTACCTATAAACGGGTTTTTAAATCTCATTCATTTGGTCCCTCAAAACATGATTGTCCCGTCTCTATTTGTCTTAAAATATGATCTACGTATTCTATATTTTTTATGGGTATCTTTGTCACAAGTTAATGATTCTCTCTAATAAAAATATCCAATACCCATTTTCGTACATATTGTGATACGACCTTCATAATATCTATAGAAATCTAATGTATTTGTATCAAATTATACATCATGACCTCGTTATGTTAGATCTCATTCAAATGCATGTCTAGATGTGAAACAATACAAGTATGCAGAAATACCAATGCATAAGTAGACACAATCATTTTTCATCAAAAGTTTCATGTGGGAAATGATTGATCCTAAAATTTTGTAATCCTATGCTACCAATTGAGGGAAACTCCCATGTAAATATACCTAGCCAAAAGGCTTCACTAAGTCATTCATATAAAACTTAATGACTTGCATTCATACTCATTGAAAAATATTCAAAGGGGTTTAAATTGATAAATTTCATGGGCTTACCTTGATGAGACTTTCATGTCTTTTTGTGGCTAATGAAACATATTGTTAAGTGCTCAACACACCCTAAAAAACTTATGAAATTTTACCACTTTTTTGGTACCACTTGTTTTCTTTTACTGTATAATTTTGGTTCACTTTAGGGGATGTTTTATTTTGTTTTTTGTTTTCATTACTCTTATCAATCAAGTCAGTTTTGTTTGAACTTGTTAAATGAAACCTAGTGTCTAAAATAACTTGACATCTGAACTAGGAGTTTTAAGTTAATAGTGTGACTGACACGCTTGTGTTAGGCGTCGGAAAAATGTATGAAGGTAAAGTGGTGACATAGTTACACTAATCATTGATCGTAGATTCCCCATCGGCATCAACAGAAGGTGGAGTTGGTTTGTATGATTTATTTGCCAAAGAGTTCGAGAGATATTCGATCCCCATCAGTATCGACAAAGTATGAGAGGGATAGACATTAACAAAATCCATAAGGAAACCACCAATATCTGATGACCGAAGTGCTGTCTTGGGTTCGGGAAAAATCTAAAAAGATTAAAACAATCAATTTTTTCTGTGTTAAAGAAACCGACGATCGGTGATCCCCGATACACTTTCGGCATCGAGACTTTTTCAAGAGAGTTGATACGAGAGCACTTGGGTAGGTTTATCATCGATCTCTCATCCTTGATACTTTTTTAGCATCGGTGATATAGGATCAGTTTTAGAACATATAGCTTAAGGAAAGTCTCGATTCCGATTGACTTGATTAAATGAAGACATCGGTCTCGAGTGCCACGTGTCTTTATCGCGTAGGGGTGTCGCACATCCTGGTTTCATCCTGAGTCATATTAAGGTTTCTTGTGTCCTAGTCACACCTCCCAGTCATCCTTGCCACGTCAACTCTGTATGGAAAGATCATTCAACATCAGAGATTTTGTAAGGAGATATCTACAAAAAGTTTTCAAAGTGGAACCCCAACCCTCGACTCACCAGCTAAATTGGCGAAACGATGGGATGTTTTCGACATGAGTTACGATCTCATTCTGAAATTTAATAAACTAGTTAATGCTTCATCCTGCATATGTTTCTACCTTGTGCATTGATTGAAAACCAATGATTTGAAATCACCAATAGGCCACGTTACAACTCGCGCCCACGCTGTCAACCTATGATCGAATTTAATTTTAAAACGTCTTTGAGGATCTAGCGGAAGATTTAATAGAACTACACTCATAACCCAAATTAAATGGTTGAGGCGACAAGGTAATCTCATCCCTCTTTAAATATCTAGAATGACTTTGAACAATTTCATTCTGCATAGAAGTTTTAATTCCATAGCATCTGAAGAAGCAAAGCAAGCGTCTCGAGACTGTGTTGATTCTCAGATTATCAAGACCAGGTTAAAAAAACAACAGAGGTATGTGTTCAAATTTATCAATTCGATGATCATGATTTTCTATACATACATCTCATTGATTTCCCAATCTCTAACTATTTTCTAAGTTGCAGGGAAAATGCCTTCGAGAAATCCAACCACCAGACGCTCAGCAAGAGAACCCAAGATAAAGGAAGAAGAAACAAGTGAAGTTTATTCTCCTCATACTGCAAGGAAGTTGGAGTACACTCCCAATAACCCCAATAGACAGCTCAAAGGATGAGCTACTCGACTTGTCGGGAACCCCAATAGACAACTCAAAGGATGAGCTAGGATCGGGTGGCCATAAAGAGGAAATTTCATAGCAATAAATTAGCACTCCAACAACCGATTACCTAGTAAGTACTGTACCTATCCCCGACTCTTCAATTTATTTCGATGCCTCACCAACCGATGCACAAAAAATGGAGTTCGAGCCATCGAGACATATAGAAGAAGTCCAAGAACCAATCCTGGAAAATATACAAATAGCCAGGAGCCTAGGAAATACTATAACCTGGGGAGAAAAACAAATCCCCAAACCTGTTGATGAGGTCATCGACATACAAGCGATATCCTATGACAGGAAGAGAAAATCCATCATAAAGAGAACCACTAAGAAGAGGAGGATCATGTTGGATAGTTTGATTCTCATCACTATAGAGGAGAAGTTGCGGAGGATAGAACATGCCAAGACATTTGAGCTTATCGACACAGTGATGGCTATCACAGATGCCACATTGGATAGAGAAAGAAGATATTAAAAGGAGTTGGTCGGTGCACTTAAGGAGTTGGATCATTTGCGCCATTCGAAAAAATACTATCGGGACCCCACACATGCCACGGTGTTTTTGAGAAGTGAGTTCCAATATGCATATTCCAAATTCACAAATGAATAACACCTTTTCACTTCAGGTATATCTGAATTCCAAGAAGAAACCCTTATGGAACTAGCGACCTGGAAGGACGTGGAAAGGTGGTATGAGAAGGCTCACCAAGCCATAGAAAGGATCAATTACATCAGTGTGGTTTATAAGTGATAAGACGTCGAAGAGCAAAACATTCGGGTGTTGAGGGATAGAAACATAGATCAGATCAGGAAAGCGACCAAATACTGGGTAAAAATTGTCGAGGAACCTCAGCAGGAGATTAAGGAGAAGTGGGTCGAGTGTGAAAAGAGATGGGAAAATATTAATCAGGAGATGAAATACATTGGACTCTCAGAATTTGGCTCACCAGAAGACTTTGTCTACTTGCATGTTATAGTCAAGAAACATGCAGAACAAGACTCGGTATGAACATCAAAGATAGAAAAGGTGGCCAACATGGTGCCAAGTCAAGTACAATAGTTCATGGAGCGTTTGATTAAGGCTGGAGAAGTTTTGCAGTGGTTAAGTGTTAAAATAATCAAGTACAGAGCATGGGAAATAAAAGTGAAATAAATCCTTTCAGCCTCGATGGACCAGTACAGGTTCTCATATGCCAACACATGTGAGGAACTCTTCATCAAATGGTCAGAGTATGAGAAGATTCATCCACTTCAGTAAAACTATTTGATGATTCTTAGAATATAGAGAGATGAAAGTGCCATGTGGGGATTTTTGTTTTACTTAGCTTGCACTCATAATAGCTATTTTTAGTTAATGATTCATTATAAATAAGAGGATTGACCTTTTAGCAAGGGTCAATGGTTTTGGGAAAGACCCTCATTTTCATAATTGTAAGGAACTATTTATGAACTACCTTTTTAAGAAGTCATGTTTAGGATCAGAGACAAATTTATGTTTTTCATCAAATACACTGTGTGATTGGATTGAGGAGGAATTACTTCCAACTTTATTTCATTAATGAATGCTTTAACACGTAAGAGTTTTTTAATCTATTGATAAGTTAGTTGTTTCAATAATTTTTGTAAGTCTTGTCTCTAATGATGAAATCAAATCGTTGTGTTAATGTGTGATTAATGCTAGAGCTAAGGAAACTTTTTTTCTTTCCATCATTTTATTGCATGCATGTTTTCTTTCGATAATTGTATCTCAGTCATTAATTGAAATACTGACAAGTTAATGTATTAGTACTAGGCTTATCATAGCTGTGAATATCTTTGTTTGCATGCTTGAGAACAAGGGTTATCCCAAGCTCATCCTTCTTCAGTAGTTAAGAACCCCCCTTTACCAGTTGGTTTATACCAACACACATATTTTTATCAGACCCATCTAATAAAAGAAAAGACAAAAAGAGAACGTTTAAAATGGAGGAACTTTCATAGGAAGACATCCTATCACTAACTACATAAAGCCCATTGATAATTTTTCTGAATCGAAAGATCTGGAGAACCATTCCACTATCAAACGTTGCAGAGTCTAATTGGGCCTCTGTGGTAGGTTTGGTTTCTGATGTTGAGTTAAAGGTATTTAGGACCCCTCAATAGAATTTCCGCTAGAAGGAGGGCCTATGAAAGAATGGCTAACAATATTTCTGATATAATATCTCGCATAGCCTACAGATTCAAAACATACCACATGCATGGATAGTCAATCTCAAGACATCCCACACACACTAAGTACTCCTAAAATGACTAACTCACCCCAGCAAAAGGAAGAACATCTATTCCCTAAAATACCTTACACTCTTCCTCACGAGGAGTTGAACCAGTTAAGAAGAAATACAAGAGCTTATGCCCAACAAATCGGATCATTACCCTTATCTATGTTACTTCCTCGTAGAAAAAAAGTAAGTTGACCAGTGGTCGACACCCCTGTCTATGTTTTTTTTCACACAATAGAAGACATGATAGAGTTTTCCCTCACTGAGATTGAACATCCCCTTAATATGATCCCTGAAATAATAGCTGGTATCTACTCTGAGCTCAACAATTTTGAATCTGACAAGGAAGGGTTTAACTCAGATCGCTCAGCTTTGAATTCATACGACATAGAGGATAACAATGATCATAATGAAGAAAGGGGAAACCCACCTCACAAAAATCAACCATGTTTGTCCAAAGATGCCCTGGAAATCCTAGGACGGGTACATAACCTCCCTCAACATCCAAAAAATGTACTCCCCAAATTTGACCCTAAAACCTCGGGATTGCCTGAAGACCATATTAAGAAGTTCATACTAGCTATTAGATCAATGAATGTCCAACATGAAGATGTAGTATGCAATATGTTTCCCTATGCCTTTGGGAATTCAACCTCCACGTGGTATTTTAACATGCTTGTAGGGTCCATAAATAGTTGGATGAAGTTTCAAAAGGATTTTTTAGACAAATTTGCAGAAAAAACCACTACAAGAGATTTAATGGCTGAATTGTTCACTGCCACCATGAGTTCAAAATAAAAGGTTAAATACTTCAATCAGTGATTTACCACTATACTAAACAAATTTCAACCCAAATCTAAACCCACTTAGGAGTTGCAAATTGAGGTATATGCTAATGCTCTCCTTTCTTCTATTTCCATGTTCGTAAAAAGGGATGCCAAGCATACCCTAGCTGAAAATTTCAAGGAAGCCAAAACAATAGAATTCCAAATGAATGGATGTAAAGAGGGTTAGGTCTCACTAGTTAAGAAGGAAGCTCAATCTCCACCCAAGAGAGGACTCTTTTTGACTAGAACCCTAGGAAAAAAAATAGAAAAAGGTTCTGAAAAGGGTAGTGGAGACATAGAATACCTACAACGGATGATAAAGAAATTGTGAAATGAAATCATAGATATGAAAAGAAGTGCAAGGGAAGGAAACCAGGGCCAAAGGCCTTATAAACCATTTTTTAAGAGAAAGCCACCATTCAAAGAAATTGAACCTCCCCCAACCAACTTAAACATTGACCCGGTGAATGTAGCATTGGACTCTTTATGTACCTATCATCAAGAGAAACACATTGAAAGATATTGTACACAATGGTTGCATGCCATGAATTTGATGGCCAATTGGTTCCTAGGCAAAGTCTCCCTTACCGAACAATCAAGCGACTCAGTGGTAAATATTGCAGATAAGGAGGAAGTAGACCCATCGGAAGAAACAACCATGTTGTTGTGGGATCCTGACTTGTGAATGCCTTCCGATGATATATTTGAAGTTCAAGAACCACTCGCTAAGGTTTTTGGCTGTAACAATGCGAAGTAGGGGTCATCTAGTCTCAAATGACCTTACCATTGTCCAAAATTTGAGAGGAAAACAAAAATCCGATCACCCGAAAGACCCTTTTGTCTCCCAAATACATCCTATAAACATCCATACATGAAAATTACCCAAGATATACTACAACATAGTAGAATATTTAAAAAAATTGAAGGAAAATGTGTTGTTCATGGACATGTGTAGAATTCCCTAGCAAAAAGAATTTCTATTACAATCCTTAAAGTCAGTAGAAACCCCTATAAAAATAATTGACCAAGGGAAAAATCTAGCTCCCACAGATCTAAAAAATAAACTAAATGTGAATGCTTGTTCTATAGATAAAAAAGGAAATCCTTTTGTCCCACTGTTCCTTTTAATGTTAACAGTCTTCAACCAAAACCTCCATAATTTTTTAGTTGACTTAGGTGCATCCTATAATGTTTTTCCATTATCTATCTGGAAGAAATTAAACGCAATCCCGCTCAAAAGTGATAAACATGTTATACAACTAGACATAACTCAGGTAAAGCTTATTATAGAAATCAAGGATGTCATGATCAGAATGGCTACACACCCAAAATTTGTTCAAGTGATTGACATCATTGTAGTAGATATACCAGAACCTTATGGGCTACTACTTAGTCGATATTGGTCTAAGAAGTTGAATGGATACTTTAGCACAGACTAGGATCACCTATGGTTTCCATTAAAGGGACACACAAACATGATTAGGATTAATAGAGAAAGGTATCTCAAACATATTTTCACCGATTTAGAAGCCTTCAACAAGCCCTCATCGACATATTTCCCCATGTTAGGAAACTACACTCATGACTCTTATTTTGGTAATTTCTCCCCTCTCTCATTTATTGTACCTCTTACTCAAAACTTTGAAATGACTTTCCAAGTAAATCTACTGGTAGCAGTAGAAGAAAGCCTCTTCCATCAAGAACCTCTGATGGAAACCACAAAGAATGTAGGTAGAGGGGAGGAAGTTCGTAGGTAAGGAGAAGTTGATGATGTTCACTCACAAGTTTGGACATTGTACTTTGATGGGTCTAAATTGCAAGAAGGGTCAGGAGCGGGATGTATCCTCATTGACCCAAAGGGGAAGCGAAATTTCCTATCTTCCAGACTATAATTTGAATGCACTAATAATACTATTGATTATGAATCTTTAGTGCAAGGACTAAAGAAATCCATAGACTTAAACATTAAAGAACTAAAGGTTTTTGAGGACTCTGAAATTATCATTAGAAAAGTAAATAATATTATACATTTCAACTCTCCCCGCCTGAGAAATTACCAATAGGAAGTGCATAGGCTAATAGAACAATTTGAGGCCTTCAATGTTACAGTGATCCCCAGGACAAAGAATACCCGTGTTGACTCCCTAGCCACTTTTTCCTCAAGGCTATACCCTTTAGAAGACTAATAATCCTCCAGGTTCATTGTCGAACTACTCTACAAACCATTAGTTCCCAAAAATATTTCTAATTGGATGGTATTTGAAGGAGATGAACAAATTATAAACTTTCAAACCAATCAAGAAACTTTTAAAGACTCAGATATTGAAGATGAAGTATTCCAAGAGAAATTAGTAGAAACTGATTCCCATGAACGAAGATGTGAAACAGATCACTCTAGTAACATACCAAAGTTTCACATGATACCGAAAGGGGTAGCCAATTTGGAAAACCTCTTTGACTTAAGGGAAAGATTTAAGGTGTCAACAAACACAATGACATGGAGCTTGTCTCTCATGTACGAGAATATAAACCTAAAAACCCAAAAAATATAAATCTAGGCAAGACAATGTCGAAAGAAGAAAGGAAATCCTATCTCAAACTTTTTAGAGAATATAAGGATGTTTTTGTGTGGTCCTACCAAGATATGAAAACTTATGATACCTGTATTATTCAACACACAATCCAGTTAAAATACAGAGTAAAACCCTTCCAACAGAAGCTCTGGAAGTACCACCCATCTCTGGAACCCCTCATGTGTCAAGAGTTAAATAAATTACTAGATGCTAAAATTATCTTTCAGGTTAGACACTCTGCCTAGGTAACAAATTTTCTTCCTATCAGGAAAAAGTCTAGGGAAATCCGCATGTGTGTGGATTTCAAGAACCTCAACAGAGAATCATAAAAGGATAACTAGCCAGTCCCACTAATGGAACAACTCTTGCAAAATGTGTTTGGTTTTGATATTTTCTCCCCGCTAGACAATTTTTCAGGTTACAACCAAGTTCTAGTTTCATAGGAAGACCGATTGAAAACTACATTTTGAATAAAGTGGGGAACCTTTTCTTATAAACGCATTCCCTTTGGGTTAATTAATGTAGGGGAAACCTTCGAGAGGGCCATGGATGTAGATTTTCAGGGATTGATCAACAAGTGTGTAGTAGTCTATTTGGACGACGTGACTATGTATTCAAAGAACATAGAATATCACCTTCAACATCTAACCCAGATTTTCGACAGGTCTAGAAAACACGATATATCTTTAAACCCTAAGAAAATTGTCTTTGGTGTTGAGGAAGGGAAATTACTAGGTCATATTATATCTCAAGCAGGAATTCGCATAGACCTAGAAATAATTAGGGAAATACTTCAACGTCCCTTACCCCACAACAAAAAGGCTATGCAATCCTTCTTTGGGAAAATCAATTTTGTGAGGAAGTTCACCCCCGATTTCCCTGAAACTATCAAACCCTTAAAAAAATGATCCGCAAGGATGTTGAATTTAAGTGGGATGAAGAACGAAAAAATGCTTCCAGTAATATTAAGACTATAATATCTCAAGCTCCAGTGTTGCGAAGTCTCGACTTTAGAAAATATTTTTTCCTTTATACTTTTGCCTCTGACCAATATTTAGCTATAGTATTGACTCAGAAGGATGATTATAACAATGAGGCCCCAGTCTCATTTATGAGAATTAATCTCCAAGGGTCCAAACTAAATTACATGGCTATAAACAAACAGGCTTATGTGGTATACAAAGCAGTAAAACATTTCAGATCTTACATCCTAAAAAATCACACCAAATTTATTGTGCCTCATCTTGCAGTTCGATCCCTATTCATTGAACAGAAAATGGGGGAGAGAAGAGGAAATTGGATGGTAGTTGTCCAAGAATTTGATCTATATATAAAACCTGCCAAACTAGTTAAGGGATAGGGATTGTGTAAAATGGTTGCTGAAGCCCAAGACCAAGTAAATGAAGACTTCGGGTGGGAGAATGAATTGGCACTATGGTGTAGCAAAGATTTACATGTTCCCCCATGGAAGGAGTCTTGGTATGGAAAACTAAATTATCTCATGCATCACGAGACTTGCCCAAAAAACCTAAACCCTAGGGAAAGGAGAGCTCTCAGACTAAAATTGGCAGAATATTGTCTCATAAATTCAGTTTTCTTCCATGTAAATTATTATGGGGTACTTTTGAGATGTATCAAATGAGAAGACGCATAAAAGGATCTAAAGGAGCTCCATTATGGTCCTGGATGTGGACACTTTGCAGGGAATACCACCATTCAAAAAATACTAAGATTCGGCTATTACTATCCTACTCTGTTTAGAGACGCTCATACATATGCTAGAAATTGTAAAACTTGTCAAATAAGCACAGGGAGGGAAAAGAGAACAATTGTTCCACTCCAACTAGTGGCCATATCCAGACCATTCAAGAAATGGGGGTTATATGTCATAGGGGATATTACCCTGATTTCTTCAAAACAACATAGATACATACTGACTGCTACGGATTATTTCACGAAATGGACAGAGTCTATCCCTCTGACTCTTGTGAATGAAAATGGGATAATACAATTCATAGAACAACAACTGATTACAAGGTTTGGTATGCCTTTCGTTATTGTTTTTGAAAATGCATCTTACTCTTATTCCACCCTATTAAGATATTTTTCTCTAGATAAAGGAATCATAATCAGATACTCTGCAAACTACTATCCATAGGGGAATGGAGTGGCATAGTCAACCAATAAGAACCTAGTGAGCATCTTGAAGAAAGCAGTTGCATAAAATCAAAGGAATTGACATAGTTTTCTTCATAATGCCTTATGGGCCGATATATTAACACCCAAGGAAGCTATAGAAAAATCCCCATACTTTCTGGCATACAGAAAAGAATCCATTCCCCGAACGGGGTTTATCTTCCATCTCTTCATCTTGCTCAGGGAGCTAGAGGACAACCCTCATCGCTTATTCAATAAAGAATTGATACCCTCCTCATGATGGAAGAGGAAAGGCAGAAAGAAAAATCGAAGGTCAACGCTCATCAACAGATAGATAAAATATGGTTTGACAAGCATAAGGCCAAAGAGAATAATTTTGAAGTAGGAGACTTAGTCTTGAAATGGGACAGAGAAAATGAACCGAAGGGAAAACATTCAAAGTTTCAGAATGTATGGATCGGACCTTTCCAGTTAGTTGAGAAACTTGGGGAAAGAATTTATCGGTTGAAAAATATGAGGGGGGAACGTGACACCCTCCTAGTGAATGGACAAGCCCTAAAACAATATTTCTATTAAAAATAAATAAATAAGAATAAATAAAAAATGTGTGTGTTTTCATGTTATTCTATTTTTGCAAAGTCCTTTATTTTTGTTTTTCTTTTTTGTGGTATTCTTTTGCAATAAATTTGTGTTCCGCGAGGAATTGGTTGACCTTAATCAATACGGTGTAGCAAAATCTGTTCTTGACTCATGCTTACATGCAACACAATAAACGTTGGGCAAACTGTGTTTTTCTTAAAAGAGTTATGTATCTAATCGTTGTGAATAAACAACCTTGGAAAATGATGAAGTGTTTGCATGGTGGTATGGTAAAACCTAAAGGGAAATATGGTAAGTTGGAAAGGACCACATGTACCTCAAGACAGAGCTAGGAAATTTTTTTCCTTAACCATCTATGCTTGTAGATAAAAGACGTCCTACTCTCCCACTCGCTCAGGGCATCTCTACCAAAAATAAATCAATTATATCAAATGAGCATGAAGTAGGAGAGGGTATGAATATAACTCCATCGAGGCTATGGATGCTCATTGGTAGCAGACCAAGTTCTGTGACATCGAGGTGACTCCATCGGGGCTATGGACGTTCACTAGCAGCGGAGTGACATCGCAGCAAATGAATGATGATAACTAAAAGGCCTGGTGCCAGTGAATTCTTTACTCGACTCTTATCAAAAGGGGGTGTGGGTCATGGTCAAGAGGAACGAAGGTGGTGTTGGTCCTAAGGCCTGCACCTAACTACTAAAGGGAAAATCTATGCCACATATCAATTTAGAATGATTGTTTCTTTTAAATATTTTTTTTGTTGGTCAGAGGGTTATTCTATCAAGAAAAAGGCAAGGTTGGGTTGGTTGAATGATATGGATGAGGGCCCTCCTTTGTTGATGGCACACTAATGACAGACTAGTGAAATAATATAAAATAGATGGAAACAAAAAACTACTCAATGAATAGTCTGCTGCAAGAAGTTCAATACTTAAAATATCATTTCAATACATCAAACATGTATCAAAACACAATAACTCCCATAGGCTGCAGAAAACAAATCTTCAACAAAGAATAGGTGTTTGACAGGTTGCATATCAGTGAAAGTAAGTTGTACAATAGCTTAAAGGAAATAAAATGTACATTGCACAAATCAAAAACTGTATTCAAGATAAGAATGAAACACATGAAGAGTTGAACGAAACAATGTCATTAAGAGTGTGTTCACCAAGTAGAGATATTTAATCCATGCATAAAATAGGTCCAACCAATTTTTTGTATTGTTATTCTTTCCTCAAAAAATCTGACCTCAACAATATCCAAAAACTAACTATTTAAAAGATTTGCAGTGGCTCTCGTCCTTAGGGGAATGAGTCCTAAATTTAGGGAACTATTCATAAATCAAATAATTAACTTTACTAAGACAGTGGACTTAATTGGAAAGAGTGGTTCTTATCATACGTAAAATACCACTCTTGCATCTAATCTAGGAAAATGTTGGACTTAAACAAATAAAACTACTACTGTCTCTGTGACATAACTGATGCATGTGCTGGAGGAACTGAGTGGCTGAAAATAGGCCTCGGAGTGACAGATAAGAGATTTGTGTTGAACGACAACATGTCTGTGAGCTGTTGGAGGCCACTGGAGATAACCATATGCATGAGCAGAGTTTGTTGAAGTGTTTCTAAGACTAATATGCGTAGACCTGTGACTGAGACTTAACTCTCTATCTATGTCTGATCTTTTAGAAGCCAAGCTCGTTGTATATTGACCTTGTTAGATGCCATATGTACATGTGAAATAGATTTTCTGGAATGGTTGTCCACTCATTGGGAATGAGAGGAGACGTGGAGGCGAGCATCCAATCGAGAGACTGGATGAATGGACGTGAGGGTAGATGACGTGTGAAGATAGATTTCAAAGTGAGAGGAGGTGTGACTATGGTGGAGGTATCAAGAGTATGGAGTTGGAAACGTGTAGTGGAGGATACGGGTGGCGCATAATGAGAGGAGGAGTAGATACATTGGGAAGTGAGTGGAGAATAGGTGGCGAAAGGTGAGAGGGGGTGGTATTGAAAAACAACCCGGGAGGAACTCGGAGGAGGGGGTAGGTGGTAAGTTGATTAGAGAGGGGGATTATGAGTTCTTGAGGAGCCTCCACGTTAGGTAGGGCCCGCAATGGGAAAACCACTTGCTCGGACTCCCCCCCCCCCCACCGTTAAAGGTATAATGTTCGGGGGGGTCCGAGATGGGACAAGGACCATTGATTTGGAGAGGTAGGCCACCGCTGATGGATATTATCCTGGTGGCTAACAAAGGACAAGTTTTGGGCGGTGAGAGGAGTGATAGTAGTGAGTGGGATGAGTGGTAGTCATGTGGAGGTGACATGGTGATCTGATGTCATTCAAGCATGTGATTGCGGGAGCTATTGAGGGTGGTTTGGATCCAGATTTCCTTTGGGCCCACAATCCACTACAAGCTACCACGTACCCTTCCAAAACTACCATGGTTCTGATTGTGGGACCGCTTAGTAAAATTAATGCCTGACCAGTTTACATCCCCACAAGGAAGCGTAATTTTTTATCTGATGAAGATATTTGATTCGGGTGATATTTAACTTCTGCGAGGATCGAAGGTTCTCCTTTACTTGGGATCAATGGTCCAGATTCACTTCGGACTTTCGGGCTTCAAGTGTTTCAAATGTGAAACATGAAGAATCTTCTAAAGGAAAATCTCTAAAGTGAATGATCTGTCACCATGTGTACCCTCTGATGGATGGTCTATATTTACTTTGGGACTTCGAATGACTCTTGGTGTCAAACGAAATGTGATTCTGCACCCCCGAATGGGCGACAACAGTTGATATGATTTTCTTGGTGAATATTTACCGCTAAAAATTTCCTTGTTCATTTTGGCAATCCTGGCCCAAAAATGACCATTCTTAATGGTTGTGTTTGTCCATGGGATTTTCCTAGGTTATAATAGGTGGAATAAAGGGTAAAACTCCATAGGCAGGCCCGTATTCACAAACAGGGGGAATTTTAAATGCAAGGATAGAAGAGACTCTGATAAAAAAAAACAGTTAGGTTCTTAACCATCTTCCACATCAACTAAGCCCGCGGAAGGAACATATATTTTTATTTTGCCTAGTAAATCACCATTTGTTGAACGTTCAACACACCCTAAAATCCTTATGAAAATTTACCATTTTTTGGGTATGATTGTTTTCTTTTACTGTCTAATTTGAGTTCACTTTGGGGGATGTTTTATTTTTTATTTTTTTTCATGACTCTTATCAAACCAACACCACCTTCTGTCGATCATCGATGCCCCATCGACATCGATAGAAGGTGGAGTTGGTTCGATTGATTTATTCGCCACAAAGTTCGAGAGATAGTTGATCCCCATCGACATCTGCAAAGTATGGGAGGGATAGACATTGAAAAAATCCATAAATAAACCACCGATAGTTGATGACTGATGCGCTTTCTCAGGGTCGGGGAAAATCTAAAAATATCAAAAAAATTGATTTTTTCTCGTTAAAGAAACCATCGATCGTCGATCCCTGATACACTTTCGAAATTAGGACCTTTTTGAGAGAGGTGATATGAGAGAACTTGGGTATTTTTATCGTCAATCTTCGATACTTGATACTTTTTCAACTTCGACGAGATAGGATTGAGTTTAGAAAGTATAGCTTAAGGAAATTATCGATTCCAATTGACTCAGGTAAATGAAGACGCCGGTCTCGAGTGCCACGTGTCTTTGTCACATAGGGGTGTTGCACGACCTGTCTTAGTCCCAAGTCATATTAAGGTTTCATGTATCCTAGTCACACTTCCAAGTCAGCCTTACCATGTCATATATGTATGGTAAGGTCGTTCGGCATTGAATAGTTTGCAAGGAGATATCTGCGAAAAGTGTTCAAAGTGAAACCTCGACCCCCAACTCACCAGCTGGACTGGCGAAATGACGACATGTTTCTGGCATGAGATACGACAAGATTCTAGAATTTAATAAACTAGTTAATTCTTCATCCCGCATGTGTTGATACCTCGTGTGCTAATTGAACAAAAATGATATGAAATCACTGATAGTCCACACTACAACCTACAACCACATCATCGACCTATGATCAAATTTAATTTTAAAACATATTTGAATATCTGGTGGAAGATTTAATAGAAATACACTCATAACCCGAATTGAATGGTTGAGGCGACAAGGTAAGTTCATCCATGTTTAAATCTCTAGAACAAATTTGAAAATTTTCATTTTGTGCACAAGTTTGAATTCCAGAGCATTCGAAGAAGAAAAGAAAGTGTCTTGAGACTGTGTTGATTCTCAGGTTATCAAGACCAGGTTAAACAAGTAGTATAGGTATGTGTTCAAATTTTTCAATTCGGCGGTCATGATTTTCTATATATACATATCATTATTTGCACAATCTCTAACGATTTTCTAAGTTGCAGGGAAAATGCCTCCAATAAATCCAACCACCAGACGCTCACCGAGAACACCCAAGGTAAAGGAAGCATAAATAGGTGAAGGTTATTCTCCTGGTACTGCGAGGTAGTTGGAGTACACTCCCAGGGCAGAACCGATCATAAAAACCTCAACAAAGAAAGCCTTTGTCCAAACTCTGGTCTTCGGTGATACAAAAGAAAGAACTGGATCCAAAGTAATTTTCCCACAGTGGGAGGACCTTTTCAACAGAATTAGTTGGGAGGACTACCTGAAGTATATCCCACATAGTGACTCGAATGTAAGGGAGCTTGATGACCATGTGTTCCCAAATATCCGACAGTCATATTTGCACATGGGAGCCAACATAACCTTGGTTTTCCCATGCATAGAGGTTTTGAAGTGTCTAATCGACCATACAGACACGCAGAAATGCTTAATCAATTATGAGACTGGCGGGTGTGTCATATTTTTCCTCCTGACAAAAGTCCAGAATTTCTACAAAATCAAATACCCAGAGGATTGTCTAAACACAAAATTCGTGGTGAAGTTCTACGAATTCCACGACACTAGTCAGTTGATGGCCTCATGGTGGAAGGAGGACAAGAATTTTACCAACTGGAGGAATGGATAATATGGGACAATTAACTTGAGGGAGCCATACATCTATTTTATGGCTCTCATATGTCGACTGTATGGAGAGAAGGACTACTCCAAGTTTTTGGAAGCATGGATTCCCTTAACATACACAACGGTGATCCCTAGAAGTAGCTTCAACTGGGAAGTGATAATTTCCAATAAATTGAGCATCTGTGTATATCAGGCTCAGACGCCGAAAGAAGGGGAAGAACCCACTTTCCACATGGCCTCGTACTTGCTCAATGTGATCTGTGTGAGAAATTTCTTCACCGACATGAATTTAAGTTGGCATGTTGTGGAACTCCCTGTCCACATTTATTTCAACATACTATGGGAGAATAGGTATACAAATCCCTATGCACTCATTTGTGATGAATTCATCGCTCGTACTCATTTCATTGTATTTAGAAAGGAATGCTCAATATTATCCACAATAGCCAAGAAATTGGTAGCAAAGGTAGGTCACTAGTATTTAGATGAACGCTCAACCTATATCAGGGTGTTTAGGGCCACCATAGCACCACATCTACTACCCTCTCACGTCCTATACCAACTCATTGTGGGAGAAATATTATATTCGACTATCTTGTAGGGCTATAATTCCAAACTAGTCAAGGACAAGAAGCGGGCTTTCCTTCCCTACGGTTTTCATATGGGGTTTTATTTGGTAAAGGACACTTCTCAAGCTAATCAAGAAGGGTTTAGCCAGCTTGAATTCAGGTTCCCAACAGGACGATTCTGCAAGAACGACCCTAAAGGTCTAGTCCTCCAACATGCTTCACAGGTATCATCCTGTTGGCCATATGTGCATGATAAATTTGAGGATGAAATTTTCACAGAGTGCTCTCAAGACTAGGAGGAGGTAGTACATAGGATGGATAACTTGAACATGACCAAGTTCAAGGCTATGATAATTGATGAACAAGTGGAGACAATAGAGCAGTCAAATCAAGAGGCCCTTAGAGTTCAGAAAGATATTAGAGCTATAGAGACTATAGAGGCACAAAGAAGAGGATTTCTCTTTCTATAAGGGGCCCATAGAATCATTGATCAGTTGAAAAATGGCCCTGATCTTGTGGAGATGTCAAGGATTCCCACTAACGACCCATTCGAAAGAAGAGGAGAGACAAGTGTCTTAGGGCTAATACAACTGGAAGAAATCATTGGTCCAAAAAACCCCAAAGCTTGACCACCATAGATCAGATCACCAAAGGGAATTTAAACCCAGCCTGAGATAACAAGGACACCAGGTAGGACAAGTGTACAAAACCCCTTGTTTGACTTGATAACTATCTATGATGATGAGGAGAGTTCAGAGGTTTCCCTGGTGACTCTGGTGTAGATTAGAGAGGAAAAGGAACTTGAGAAAGCATCTAACCTAGGTCATGATGCTTCAATTCAAAACCTGCCACAGAGCGACCATGAGGTCAAAATTTTCTTATACACTAAGCTACTTGACTTGTCGGGAACCCCAATAGACAACTCAAAGGATGAGCTAGGATCGGGTGGGCAGAAAGAGAAAATTCCACAGTAAGAAATTGACACTCTGACAGTCAATTACCCAGTAAGTACCGAACCTATCCCTGACTCTTCAATTTTAGATGATGCCTCACCAACTGACACACAACAAATGGAGGTCGAGCCATTGGGACATATAGAAGAATTATAGGAACCAATCTTGGAATAGATACATATAGCTGGGAGCCTAGGAAATACTCTAACCTGGGGAGAAAAAAAAATCCCCAAACTTGTTGTTGATCTTGTCAACATACAAGTGATCTCCTATGATAGGAAGAGAAAATCCATCATGAAGAGAACCACTAAGGAGAGGAGGCTGAAGTTGGATAGTTAAATTCTCATCAATATAGAGGAGGAGTTGTTCAACGCAAAACACACCAAGACATATGAGCTTATCAACATAGGGATTGATATCACAGATGCCACATTGGATAGAGAAAGAAGAGATGAAAAGGAGTTGGCTGCTTCACTTAAGGAGTTGGAGCATCTGTTCCACTCGAAAAAATAATATCAGGACTCCACACAGGCCACGGTGTTTTTGAGAAGTGAGTTCCAATATTCCTATGCCAAATTCACAAATGAACGACACCTTTTCACTGCAGGTATATTCGATTTCTAAGAAGATACCCTTATGGCACTAGAGAACTTCAAGGACGTGGAAAGGTGGTATGAGAAGGCTCACCACAACATATAAAGGATCAATTACATAAGACTGGTTCAAAAGGTTCGATATGTCGAAGGCCACGACATTTGGGTGTTGAGGGACAACAACATAGATCAGAACAGGAAAGTGGCCAAATACTGGGTAAAATGGCCCAGGAACCTCAGCGGGAGATTCAGGAGAAGTGGGTCGAGTGAAAAAAGAGATGGGAAAATATTAATCCAGAGATGAAAGAAATCAGACTCCCATAATTCAACTCACCCGAAGACTTTGTCGGCCTCCATAACATAGTCAAGAAACATGCAGAAGAAGACTCATCATGGAAATTAGATATAGAAAAGGTGGTGAGCATGGTTCCAAGTCAAGTACAATAGTTCATGGAGCATCTGATTAAGGCTTGAGTAGTTTTGCAGTGGTTAAGTGTTGAAATAATCAAGTACAGAGAATGGGAAGTAGAAGTGAAAGAAATCCTTTCAACCCCAATGGACCAACACAGGTTCTTGTATGCCAACACATGCGAGGAAATATTCATCAAATGGTCAAAGTATGAGAAGAGTCATCCACTTTAGTAAACCTATTTGATGATTCTTAGAAGATAGAGAGATGAAAGCACCATGTGGCGATATTTTGTTTTACTTAGCTTGCACTCATAATATCTATTTTTAGTTAATGATTCATTATAAATAATAGGATTGGCCTTTTAGAAAGGGTTGATGGTTTGGGAAAAGACCCTCATTTTCGGAATTGTAAGGAACTATTTCTGAACCACCTTAATTGAGAAGTCATGTTTGGGACTAGAGACAAAGTTTTTTTTTTCATCAAAGGCGTTGTGTGATTGGATTGAGGAGGAATTACTTCCAACTTTATTTCATTAATGGATGTTGTAATGAGTAAGAGTTTATGAATCTATTGATAAGTTATTTGTTTCAATATCTTTTGTAAGTATTGTCTCTAATTATGAAATAAAATCATTGTGTTAATGTGTGATTAATTCTAGATCTAAGGAAACTATTTTTATTTCCATCATTTTATTGCATGTGTGTTTTCTTTCAATAATTGTATCTCAGTGAATAATTGAAATACCAACAAGTTAATGTATTAGTACTAGGCTTGTCACAGGTATGAATATCTTTGTCTACATTCTTGAGAATAAGGGTTATCCCAAGATCATCCTTCTTCAGTAGTTAAGAACCCCCCTTTACTAACTAATTTATACCAGCACACATTTTTTTATCAGACCCATCTAGTAAAAGAAAAGACAAAAAGAGAAAGTTTAAACATGAAGGAGGAACTTTCATAAGAAGACATCTAGTTGGTCACTATGTAAATTCCATCGATAATTTGGTCGGATTGAATGATCTGGAGAACCATTCCACTATCAAACGTTGGAGAGTCTAATTGGGCCTCTGTGGCAGGTTTGGTTCCTGTTGTTTATTTAAAGGTATTTAGGACCCCTCAACACATACTTATCATGAACGTTCCTCTACTTATGTAGTTCTAGTCATTGGTCTAAAAATCATAATGTCCTCAAGAGTTCCTTAAGTATCAATACATAGAGTTATCATGCACTAACATTTCAACTAAACAAACTTTGAGGATAAAGAAACAAGTTGTGTTCTTATATAGGGAATCAAATGAAGGTTTGTAATGGAGGTCGAATAAAAATTTGATTAGGGTTATGGAGGTAATTTATTGACAACAACGTGTTTTCTTGGAATTATTGTGGCTATTACTTATAGGATGAAACATATATATGTGAAATACTCTTTAGCGGCCTAACTCCCTCTCAGATTTTAGCAACCTAAGGTAACAATAGATGTTTCCAAAACCAGGTACCCATGTTCTTCTTGATTTTAGTGTATCATAGGAGATGAATTGGGGTTCAAAAGTTGATTCATATCTAGGCTAGTACCCTAAAAAACAATTCTCATATTTGCCATTCACTCTTAAAAACGAGGAAACGGTTTCCAACAAGATATGCAAGGTGGAGTGACCAATTGTCCCTAGAATAAAAATTAGATTATGCACACAAAATGTGAATGAAATAGATAGGGGTGGAAGAATGATAGTTCACACAAAAAAGTCATATTGTCATTCAAGACTGAAAGTATCCATATTAATGTAAAAATAAAGAAATGAAAGAGAGTTTCTTTATTGATTTTTTTTCATTGTTCTTCATGTCCTTCTGTGAATGTTTTCTACATCCTTTTGGATCCTTCTTCATTGGAATCCTCATTCAACAATGTTTTTTTTCTCTCTCACCAATTTTCCTATAGAGAGGTTAATACTTTGGGTGGATTTTACCACACCATGGAAATATTTTTTATTTCTAAATTAACTAATGCATATATATGAGTGTGTAACATTATGTATGAGACCCCACAGATAGGTTAGTCATCTTTTCCTTACTCATCTCCATACCATGTGTTATCTAAAAACTAGTGAAAAAAATACCATTGTCCCTTTAACATCTCCCTGGAAACGACACCAGAATGAGAGGCTCTTTAATTACCTTATTGTTTGTAACAAGAATAATCAAGTATATTATCATTAAATTTTTAACCTGGGGTCCTAACACTTGCGAGATGTTGTGCACTATAAATGCAGTCTCTAGGTTCCTTAATTTCACTTGTTTTATAATATGTTTCTACAGAAAGGAAATTACATTGCTTAATCTAAGAAAGAAAATGTTATTGCAGAATTAAAATATTGTAACATAAAATCAAGTTGCATAAATAAATAAACACACATAAAGAGAAATGAAAGGTTATGTACTTCACAATTATCTGTTCTCATGGAGTGATATATGCATCTAGAATGGGGCACCAATATTAAACTAGAACAACTTGAACCAAATGAAACATATACACAAAAAACTAGAAATTTCTAAATTGAAATTTAAAATCAGATCTCCAAGAATTTTACACTATTCCATCTTAGATCAGATTGTTTCTCTATGTGTCCTCCCCTTTTACAGACACAAATGGATCTTCTTATACATTAAGTGTTTACCATATTATCAAAGAGGAATCTCTACAAATGTGTTTGATCCCAACACTTTTAAAATAGATTACTAAAGTGAGAAATCAAGTGCTAGTGTCCAACCACAAAGATAGGGAGCTTTGTTTTGGTCATGGAATCTTTGGAAAAAATTGTTGTAGTTGTTATTAAAGTGGTCAGGGAGAATTTGGTTATGAGGCAGTTGTAGGAATATATTATAAACCAATCCACATGAGTTGTACCTGTTGTGGAAAGCACTACAACCCTCCATTTTTTCGTTTGATCTTGCTTACCTCCCTATAAAATGGAGCCCCTTATCTTTTGAGCCTAAGATAAATCCTCATAAGTCTCCCTCCCCACCTTAAGATACTTAGAAAACTCTTATTTTTTCGTGAAAAATAATCAAGACTTCGTATTGAAATCCAAATTTGAAATCGACAAAATTTCTTCTAACTTCTCTGAACATTTGGGAGGATTTTCTTCTAACTTCTTTGAACAGTTCATAGGAGTTACTTATAACTTATCCAAATAGTTCAGAGGAGTTACTTTCTTCTTCCCCAATATGCAATGATATCACACAAGTTAGAGGAAAATCCTCTGATGTGTTTGGAGGATTTAACTCTAACTCCTCTGAACACATCGGAGGAGTTCCTATGATTGCTTCTGATATTATCGGAGAACTTTGTCTATGAACCTCCGACCACACCAACCCTGCCTACCATAGTTAATGCCAAAACAACCTTTTAGCTATATAAATGGGATAGGGTCAATTCATTATTACCGATTGATATTTGAGTAATACAAAGCCATAAGGATAAAATGCATCGAGCTACCCCTATTTCCACCTATCATTACTCGCCATGTGGCATCAGGTTCCAGGTAAGGTCATATTTCCTTATTTTGTTTAAGGGTAGGGTTAGGTATTATCTCGATTTTCTAAATTTCTCTTTGGTTCTTGTTTCACTACCCTAACTGAATAGTTTTCTTCCCTCTCTCCACCTTACCTTTGGCCATTTCCTTAACTAGTGCATGTCTTGCAATGTGCACATTCTTTCCATTTTGGAAATTTTCCTTTGCTCAAATACACTGTCCGGTCGACCCAAATTTCTATTGTAACAACACCTCTATCTGTTCTTACGACCTGGTTTCCTTGCAAGCCCTAAAATCCTACACAAACCCTTTTGATTTGATAATGGTTCCGAATGAATATAACAATAATAAACTTCGGACCTTTGAGCCTACCTTCTACCTCACCCCAAAAATCCCATACTTTACTCGCATAAAACCCTAATTTTTTTAAATATTGAAAGCTTTCAATCTAACTCCTTCAAACACATCAAAGTAGTTATTACTAAATCTTTTGATGCACTCAAGAGAGTTTAATACTTTTCCTCTCATCAACTTGGAGTACTTGAAAACAACCCTTTGGACCATATCAGAGGAGTTACTTTCAACTCCTTTGATATGATCATAGGAGTTACTTTCAAGTGCTCTGATATTTACTATGAGACTTATGATAAGTCCTGCGATAACTCATTGGGGAATTTTGGGTTAACTCCTCCAACCTTATCGAAGGAGTTCTTACTAAATCCTTTGATGTGATTGAAGGAGTTGTCCTTAAATTTTTCGATCTCCATTATTTCATCCTTATCGGAGAAGTTCTTTCCTCGGCCTCTGGTTTTGATTTTCAAGTATAACATATAGCCTTTCACCTCCAAAGTTTTACCAAGGTTCTTAATCATTGTCTACTTTCAATATTCTTAGCTGCATTTAAACTAGTACATTGCATCTTGTTATATTGTCCTAAAATTATCTTTTTGGTAGGTAAAAACATGTCATCATGGAAGAATATGGTAAGCAAAGTATCTAGAATTGATCCCTCTGGGAGCTCCTAACAAACAAGAGAGGTTGAAATATTCGGGGATATATATGATGACATAGCTAGAATTATGGAAAAGGATGGAGAAACTTTGCAACAAAGGGAAGTGAACTACATGTTTAAGAAGTCAAATTTCTCTACAGAAGTCGAAGAGCCAGATGAACTCCATGCGTACAAAAATATTATAAAATCACGGATCTTCAAGGTGGTAGCATAACCAACGGTCTTCCCCTGTGCAGATGCCATTTCATGGATTTTAAAAAACATCAACATAAATAATAGATATGTTTGAAATGCATGAAAGTAACCTATTTCTTCATTTGAACCATAATTTCTAGCTAAATTTTATCACATTGAAGAAGGTAATAAAATATTGGATAACAAGATCCTCAGTGAATTTGAATATACGTTGAAAGACTTATTTCCCAAATGGTATAGGGTGGACAAACATTTAAACACAAGCCTAAGATTCGATACCCCATGACTAACTTAAGGACCTATGACTATTTCGTTGCCATGCTATGCAGGTTATACATGGAGCTAAACACAACTCAATTCACCCTGTCATACATGCCCCTGATTTATTTATGCGAAGATGTAGGTGTTTCATTCATTTGGGAAGATATGTTTTCTGAAAATATCATCGTTTCCATCTCTGAAGTAACACAAGAACACCTAGGAAAAATTCCCAGTTTCCATGTGTCCTTGTACCTCTTGGACATAATGTGTACAAACCATAGGTATCTAAACAAGGGGTGGAGTTGGTTTCCATTCGGCACCTCAATCCACATATAATTCAAAGTGCTCTGGGAGAAAAAATACCATACAAAGTACCAAATAATTTTCGAACACTTCATTTCTCCTTTATATGAATTTATCTTCTATGTCACTCCCCCTTGCATGACAGACAAAGCCATAATGGTCAGAAGAAGAATCGGGGACTAGTATATAATCGAGCATGGCACTTATATAATGGTATATGATGCGATGAATCTGCCTCACCTACTTCCATGATTTTTACCTGACATGCTCATCCTTCAGGAAAGGGTGTATCCGACTATTATACATGGGGTTGGAGGAATGTTGTATAGGTTTAAGAAAGTGATATGGGCCCCACTACCTTTATACGTTGGAAATTATTTCTTTGAGAATACCAAACAAGCCCAAGTGAAGGTAGGCATCTTAATTTGATATCATTTTGGAGTAGAAATATTCAGAAGACATGATCCTATAAATATCATAAGGGAACACTTCAATAGCTACTGAAATATGGGAAGAGGAAGATGTGGATCAAAATTATAGAAAATACGACGACGTCATATCCAACAGGCGTGTCCAGCCAATGGGAAATATTATTGTTGAAGAAGAAACAAGAGAGGAAGTCAGAAAAGAAATAGAATAAGAGGAATCCAAGAGATCTTCTCCCATCTCTATCTCAACACATTTAGGATCTACCTAGGAGGAAAAATAAAAAACAATAAATAAAAAGAGGAGGGATAAATAAAAGGTGTTGAATAAGAAGAATGACTCCATGAAGAAGCAATAAGTTTAGGATGACAAAGCTAAAGCCAAATATGAATATGAAGCAAAAGATACAGCAGAAAGAGAAAAAGAGATGGCATAAGCAACAAGAGTATTAGCAGAAATAACTGAAAAAGAAGCAAAGGAAGCATCTGAAAAATATGTTGAGGAGGAAAGGCAATAGAAAAATGTAGAAAGAAGAGGGGATGATGCATGCCCAATGGATTTATATATCCTTGGAAAATTTACCACAAGCACAGAGACAGATACAACAAGAAGTGGTTAAGGCCTTGACCTATCAGAGCCATTTCAACCAGTGGAAGTGCTATATATGAGAAGCTTCACGTATGAAAGTAAAAATGGTAGTATCATGCAAGAGAGAGTTAAGAATATGAAAATGATGTAAAGGTATCCTATGTCACTGGTCACTCAAGTACTAGTCACGAGATATTTTAGAGAGGATCTTGTGGCAACAACTAGAGCTACTTCTTCATTCATGGATGCCAATATAGATAACATACAGAGGTTATGCAAAAAAAATGAAGAGAAGGATTTAAATATTAGAGAACTCAAGGAAAATCTCTGAAAAATGAAAGTAGATTAAAGAAGCCTCCAAATATTCAAAGTCAGTGTCGAGAAGGTTATAAATGACTTGGAAGGTGCCATTTTTTACTTATACACCCATATACACCTCTTCCAAGATGAAGCTTCCATAGCCATCGACCAAAACAACAAGATCCAAATGAAGTTGCTGCATTACAACACTGTCGGTGAAGGTATAGATGACATGGATAGGTGGATAGAGGAAAATCCTAATGCACATCCTAAATTATATAGGCTGTCAAAATCTGGGAGAAAGATCAATTCATATACATTGGATCATTTCCACCAATTAGGATAGATAGTTCATAGAGAAGTAACCAAATCTATGGAAATATGTTCAAGGATCCACAAGGATGCTTAGGAATCGATCAGAAATGACTACCTCCCAAGGTTATATGAACTTGGAAAGAACCTAGAAGCGAAAGAAATGGTAAATGCAGTTCAGGATAACACAAATCAAAGGAAACAAATAGTTGAAGCGACTACCTTCATCTTCACCGACCTTATTGATCAACATCTTCTACAGCTAGTAAAAATTCATACGATGGTGCAAGATTTCATTACAAAGTTAGAGAAGGATATGAGCACCCTCGATGACAGTATTTCTCTGATCAATGCAACATTAGAATAGTTGACATACAAGAGGATCTAATCACTCTATGACCATTTGGAATTTTGGAGGGCCTACCTCAGAAGAAAAAGTTCATAGGAAAATGACATGATACCTACCTTTTCTTTCATCCTTTTCCTAACTACTCTAAATTTTGTCCCTTTTTTCCCAATTGTCATTAGGGAAGAGAAGATGAGTCATTTTGTAACTTCCTCTTCAATAAGAAGATGAAATGACACATGGGAGTTACTAATAGGATAGAAGCTCATTTGAAAGGGAGTTACTAATTTTATTTTGTATAAAATAGGATAGAAGCTCATTTGAAAAGGAATTTTGGCTTTTCAACCATTGTGTAGACCCAAGAACATTTTAGAGAAATTATACTTTGTAAGCTAATATTGTGAATCCCTCAGGGCCAACATATTATAGAAGAAATTCTGTGTAGAAATGGATCAGATCTTTTAACTACTTCAAGTGAAGATAACTATTGTTTCTATGGACTATAAGAATGCTTGTTTGTTGTAAACTGATTCTCATACAATATTTGTCATTCTGCAGTTATTTTTGTTTCTTTGAATATTTCAATGCCTTGGTATTTGTGTGTTATTATTTTATGCATTGTTGTGATATAGAATAATCAGATTATATACATTTGTATGCACTTGTCTCCAATCTTTCTCTTTTGTTGCAACTAACTGTGTAAACTTTGTGCAAGATTTTGGTTTCATTTTTAACTCACCGGTTACTTTAGTGTGCTCCTATCTAGGATAGGTTAGCATATATTAGTAATATATTAGTCGTATGTGCATATATTCTTCATCTACATATTTTAATTTCATCCTAAAAATCCATCTTCCCCCACCGATACATCAGACTGTATCCGATAAGAAAACCAAAAGACAACACTCAACGATAGCCGGGCCAAATTATGGATGGGACTCCTAATTCAAATGGTGTATAGTCTAGTTGGGACTATATATCAGGGAGTACCCCTTGTTGTTGTCGGGAAAATTTGAACCTGTCAACATAATTGGCACCAGAAGGGGGGGCATATTTTATGGATTATATAAATGAATTAAAAAATAACCGAAATCAATATTCAACGAGTAATTCCAACCCTCAACCTACCTTGTTTCCTCGAGTTGATCCTAAACAAGAAGTTGTCTATGAGGAATCAAATCCTAATTTTGGAAGTGCCTCCAATAGTCCTAAAATACATACTAAGACTTGGTTTCGCATACCACAAGAAGAGATTCAAGAAACCCGTAGAATTACATACGCTTACACACAATTACTTAGAAAATTACATATAGCCTCTGAACTCCCTAGGAGAAATGAAACATGTGTAGAACATCCTAACACATATCTGGATTTTAACATTGACAATGTAAACAACTTTATTGAAACCACATTACAAGAGGTCCCAGTAACTCTGAGAAAAGATGTGCGTTTCCTTATCGAACCTGAAGAAGAATTTGAAGGTGAACAACTGGAAATCAGCATAGAACAACTAATGGGAGAAAAAAATAACCACAAAGAATTTATACCTTGATGGAGGTCCCAAGGATATATCGATATGGTTGGACAAATTCATGAAATTCCAAGGAAGTTTGATAAGCTCCTCCCAAAATTTGACCCTGATAAACCTGGATCTTTGGAAGATCATGTTAATAATTTATTTTTAGCCATACATCTTCTAGGTGTCAAACATGATGACGTAGTGTGTAGGATATTTCCCTACACTTTAGCCAGAAAATCCTTACGTGGTATTTCATCTTACCTGCCAGGTCTATTATAGACTGGGACAATTTCAAAAGGCTCTTTATGAGAAAATTTGGAGAAATAAAAAAAATTGTGTCTCTACATAATGAACTAGGAGCCATCATAATGGACAAGAGGGAAATATTAAAGGACTTTAAACAAATATTTCTAAATGTCTTGATCAAGTTTTCTCATGATGTCACTCCCACTTAGCCATTAGCTATTGAATATTACACAATTACATTAACCCCTTCCATAGGGATGTTTGTAAAATGATCTAACATAAACACATTAGCATTAACTTTGATGAAGTTGAGACTGTGGAAAGAGACGCATCTACATATGATCCACATCCACATTATGAGGATACTAATTTTTCTAGAAATAAACCATTACTATTAACTAAACCACCTAACATGGAGTCAAAGGATATCGATAATGATAATGTGGTAAAAATGGTTAAGAGGTTATCCAATGAAGTTGTGGACCTTAAAATGAATGTCGGTGAAGGATCATAAAATCCTTGAACCTTTTGTCCATTCTTTAAGAAACTAGACAACCTGCTACAACCACCTGAACCACCACACATGGATTTCAAATTAGATAGCTTCAATAATGATAATTTTTTTTCTTATCATCAACAAAATCACCCAGAACAAAGATGCCCTCAGTGGGTCAACTCTATGACCCTGGTGATAAACCATTTGTTAGATCGACATAGTTTGGATTATGAAATCCATGCACAAGATCCTTATGGTGTCTTTGATGAAGCTCCCCCAGAATCGATTATGCCCTTTTGGGACTGGTGTTCATAATCATACGATGAACAGATTGAGGAAATCCTTGTCGGTGATATTCAAGTTATTAAATTTGTTCCTCCAAAAGGTTATACCTTACACAACAAGGTTCCAATATCTAATAATCCTTCTTCCAAAGAAGATAACATCCCTCTTAGGAAATTAACACCTCCCCTTGTCCTCCCAAAATAAAGTGATGCAATCCCAGAAAAAACTAATAATAAAATTGGTAAAACAATTGTAACAAACAAATATAAACCAAGCACATATGGCTCAACAAGGAGTGACACTAAGATTGACTTTATATTAGATAATGAAAAAATAGTTGAGAAAAAATTTGGCCATGCTATTAGCAATCTTGGCTAATGTAATTGAATACATGAAGAAAAAAAAAACTAATATTTCTATGTTTGATATTTGTTCTTTAACAAAAAAATGCGACCTCCTACACTATGCTTTCAAACCTCATGATACTTAGACATAAATTGTCATTGATAATGAAATATTAATCCCTGAAAGTGATGAACAAGAGATACACAAAGTGGAGATAGAAGCAACTATAAACACAACAAGCATAGGTGCCTTTTAAAAATATCAAGTACCACATTTTATGCTGACATATAAAATTTTTAATTTCAATGTACACAATTGTTTAGCAGATTCAAGTGCCTCTTCCAATATTATGCCTTTTTCTATTTTCCAAAAAATAAATGTTGCTCCACAAATGAAGAAAACAAGGATCATCCAATTATATATAATAGATGTTAGATTAAAAGGTGAACTCAAAGATGTTTTAATAGGACTATCATCTGACCCCAAGGTTCATCAAACCATAGATATAGTTGTTGTGGACATACCAGAGAGTTATGATTTTCTCTTGAGAAGAGACTGGTCAGCCAAACTTCAAGGTTATTTCTCTATTGATTGGTCTCATATGTGGCTTCCGCATAAAGGTAAAGCAAAAAAAATCCGTGTAAATAGTGAGGTGCACATGAAGCACACAGTGATAGAATTTGAAGGTAAGAACTAGCTCATAAGATTTTCCCATTCTGTTTTGGGGAATTACTTTTTAGAAACTGATTATGGTTGTTATGAAGCACAGACTTATGAGATACCATCATAGTTACAGTCATTCCTTCATCCATGAATCCATAATAGAACTTGTCCATCACTAAATAAATTAGGATTTATTTTGACTAACAAGACTAATATTCCTGACATGTGGACCATGTTATTCTATGGCTCTAAGACATGGGATGGAGCTAGAATAGGATGTGTTCTAATCGATCCTAGTCAAGGAAGAAAACTAATATCATGTCTCTTAGAGTTTGAATGCACCAACAACACCGCTGAATATGAAGCCTTATTTCAGGGCCTTAAAAAATCCATTGATCTTCAAGTAAAATATCTTAAGGTGTTTGGTGATTCAGAAATCATCGCTCGACAAGTAAGAAACATTATTCATTGTCTGTCTCCACATATAAAGGCTTACCAACAAGAGGTATGGAATCTTCTTTATTCGTTTGATGCATTTAATATTTCCTCTATACCTCTTGATCAAAATATAGATTCTGATATATTGGCCAATGAAACATCTAGATTTATGCCTCATGATGATGGTTTTTCGGTTGAAATGATGTTTAGGCCCTCTGTACCAAACACTGTCATGTGTTGGAAAGTGTTTGAAAATGACTCTTGTATTATCAACTTTCTTACTAGTTAGGACACCTTCCAAGATTCAGTGATCGATGATGAGGTACATTGACAAGAGTTGTAAACTTATCGAGAAGAAACTAACAAGATGAAGACAAATTGTGTTTCGAAAAGTGTTTTGGACTCTTGAAAAGTTATTTGATTTACAATCCAAATTTAGGAGGTCAGAAAATATTAATACCAATAGCTCCACCATGATGCATTCCTTGGTCAATTCAAGAACATATGAGTAGCCTAAATATGTTAATTTTGGCACCTACTATTCAGATTCGTAAAAGTACACATTGACGAAATTGTTCAAGAAGTATTGAAATTTTTTTTCTTGAACGTATGATGATTTGAAGATGTATGATACACGAATTATATAACATGTGATTCCCATCAACTAAGGGATAAATATATTCGAGAAAAATATTAGAAAGATACATCTGACTCTCAAACCTCTGATATGGAAAAGAACTCAAGAAGTTATTGAATACATGAATCATTTTTAAAGTAAAAGTAAGATATTCGACTTGGGTCTATAACATGGTGCTCGTAAGAAATAAGTCAAGAGAAAAAAGAATATTTATAGATTTTAGGAATATCAATTTCACTTCTAACAAAGACAATTACCCATTTCCCCCAATAGAAAAATTCCTGCAACTTGTCTCTAGATCCAAATTATTCTCTCTATTAGATGGGTTTTCAGGGTACAATCAGGTTCTCATGGTAGAATCAGATCGATTAAAAACTACCTTCCAAACCAAATGGGGAACTTATGCTTACAGAAAGATTCCCTTCGATCTAATGACTGTAGGAGCTACCTTCCAAAGGGCCATGGATATTTATTTTAAAATATTAAATGGTCAGAGTGTGGTAGTATACCTAGATGATTGCATAGTTTATTCAAAAAAAGGGAAGATCTCCCGAAGTATCTAAAACAAATTTTTGAACGATGCATAAAATACAATATTTCTATAAACCCCAAAATATCATCTTTGTTTTTTCAGAAGGAATTTTGTTAGGCCACGTCATTTCTAAAGACGAAATTTAGGTGGATCTAGAAAGAACCAAGTCTATTCTATAGATTACACCACCACACAACAATAAATATATGTAATCATTCTTTGGTAGAATCAACTTTGTAAGAATATTTGTTCCATATTTCATGGAGATTGTAAAACCACTTCAAAGAATGATAAAAAAGGGTGTTTATTTTCAGTGGACACCATTATAGAAATAATCATTCAAAAATATTAAAACTTCCATAGCCACTGCTCCATCTGTGCAGATTCCATATTTTTCTAGATGTTTTTTGTTGTACACATTTTCATCCGATCACTCACTAGAAACAATGCTTACACAAAAGGATGAATAGGGGGATGAATACCTCGTCGCGTTTATGAGAAGTAGTTTACAAGGTGTTGAACTTAATTATCCTCTAGTGGATAAGCAAGCCTTTATTGTCTATAAATCCATAAAACAGTTCAGACCTTATATCCTAAAAAATCATAATAAAGTCATCGTCCCACACCCATAAGTAAGGTCTCTATTCATTAAGAAAGAACTGGGTGAAAGACAAGGAAATTGGATGACATATCTACAAGAGTACGACCTCTAATTCAAACCAGTAAATATTTTGAAAGGTCAATGCATATGTAAATTAGTGACACAAGGATCTAACGATGAAGACTGGGTAGAGGATGGTTGGAAAGATAAACCTACAATGTATACTCACCATGTTCTCTATGTCCCAACCATTGAAGGTTCATTTTCCAATACTTAGCTAATTACTATCCCTAGGGAATGGATTAACAGAATCTACAAACAAGAACATCACCTGTATCCTTAAATGAACCATGGTTGATCACTAGAGAAATTGGCACAATGCATTAAAAAATTATCTCTAGTTGGATCATGTCACTCCCAAATCTTCCATCGGAACTTCACCTTATTTTCTTGTGTATGGGAAAGAAGTCATTCTACCCTTTAACATCTACCTACCTTCCCTCCAACTCACACAATAGTCTTGGGAGGAGAATGCCCTGTCATCCAAAGTTGTATCGATACCTTGTTGAACCTCAAGGAAATACGTGACAAAACCAAAAACAAGTTTGAAGCTCACCAAAAAATAGTAAAACATTTGTTTGATAAGAAGTATGCAGGTGAGAAAGAGTTCCAAGTTGGGTACTTAATTCTAAAATGGGACAAGTCACATGAATATAACTGGAAAGATTCAAAATTCCAACAACTTTGGCTTGGTCCCTATCTCATTAAATAAAATATTGGCTAAGGCATGTTTCTATTACAGAACCTTTAGGGGGGAATTGACTCTCTCCCTATTAATGACCAAATCATCAAACACTACATTAGTTATCCAATGAGGTTGTTTATCACTTGTATATAAATAAATCATGATTATGATTTTCATTTTATTTTGTTTCTATAGTTTGGTTGGTTTTCTTAATTTTTTTTATTACTAGCATTTTCCTTCATCCTTCTTAATGGTTGCCTTTGTTATTTTGAAGTTCTCACAACTTAGCCCAAATCACATGTCTAAACGTAGCACATCTAGTGCAGATAGCATAAACATCTATGTAATATGATGTCCAATCTACATATCTCCCTAGACATGTAATCCCTTTATGTACTATCATAAGTTAATATTTGTTGGAGGAACATAGGTTATCAATATGAAGAGACACTGAAAAACAGAGAGCCAAGAGACTTCATTGAACAACAAATTGCGATGTTATACGATCTAAACAAAAACGATCTAGATGAAATGTTCGTAGTATACTAGGAATTGTGACTCAAAAAAATTTCTCATCCATAATCAAGTTAACAGATCTCATCATCATAGGTTCCATCCCTGGTGCCTTTAAAGGTTAACTAAAATCCCCCCATCCACCTACCTCTCTAAAAAAAAGAGAATCAAATATTATAAAAGGTAAAGGCTTGTGGAAAGGATTTTCAAATCACATGGGACATGCAAGTATCTTTATCGGGGCTATGAATGCTCGCTGGTAGTGGATCATGGCTTGTGACACCACAGTGACTCCGTTGGAGCTATGGATGCTCACTGGCAGCAGAGAAACACAAGAGAAATTCACTATGACTTGTATTCTCATCATTTTGGATGTTTCATTTCTATTATAATACCCACATATTCCTTTCTATCCATTTAGCATGTGAATAAAATATCAATTTGAAATCAATATGTCAATTGGAAAAGGTCTCGCTCCTCTTTGAATCACCTCAGTATTTTCAATTTACAAGTTATGGGACATATATTTTCTCTCTTATGATTTTGTATGATGGAGAACACTTCCTAAATTGTGTGTAAACATCATCCCTATAGAGATTCAAGGCTTCACCTGGTGTGTTGCAATTTGTTGTGATGGGAACTATAACCCTCCATTTTTTCGTTTGATATTTCTTACCTCCCTAGAAAATGGATCCCCTTTTCTTTTGAGCCTAAGAGAAATCCTCATAATTATCCCTCTCCACCTCAAGATACTTAGAAAATGCATGTTTTTACTTGAAAAAATAATCTAGAGTTGGTGTTGAAATACAAACTTGAAATCATCAAAATAACTTCTAACTTATCCAAATAGTTCGAAGGAGTTTCTTATGACTTCTCTAAATAGTTCAGAATTCTCCGAACATTTTGGAGGATTTACTTCTAACTTCTCTAAATAGTTTAGAGGAGTTACTTTATTTTTCCCCGATATGCAATGATATCACACAAGTTAAAGGAAAATCCTCTGATGTGTTTGGAGTTAAATATAACTCCTCTGAAAACATCAGAGGAGTTCCTCTGATTTCTTCCAATATTATCAGAGAACTTCATCTCCGATCCTCTGACCAAACCAACCCTGTCGACCGCATTTAATGCCAAAGTGACCTTTTGGCTATATAAACGGAATGGGTTCAAGTCATTGTTATGGATCGAGATTTGAGTAAGAAGGATTCATAAGGATAAAACACGTCGAGATACCCCATTCAATATTGCCACCTATCCCTACTCACCATGTGGCATCAAGTTCCAGGTAAGATAATCTTTCCTTATTTTGTTTAAGGTTAGGGTAAGGTCTTCTCTCGATTTCTTAAATTTTTCTTTGGTTCTTGTTTCATTACCCTAACTGGATAATTTTCTTCCCTCTCTCTACCTTACCTTTGGCCATTTTATTAACTGGTGCATGCCATGAAATGAACACCTTCTTCCCATTTTGGTAATTGTTTTTTGCTCGAATACACTGTCCAGTCGGCCCAAATTTGTATCGCAACAAAACCTTTGTTTGTTCTTACGAGCTAGTGTCCTTGCAAGCCCTAAAATAATACATAACCCATTTTGATTTCATAAGGGTTCTGACTGAATAGAACTCTAAGAAACTCTTGACCTTTCATCCTGGCTTCGGCCTCGCCCCAAAATCACCAAACATTACTCATAGAAAGCCCTAATTTTTTTAACTAACATAAGCTTTCAATCTAAATCCTTCAAACACATTGAAGGAGTTATTATTAAATCATCTTATACATTTGAGAGAGTTGAAAAATTTTCCTCCGATAAATTTAAAGTACTTGAAAACAACCCTTTAGACCATATCAGAGGAGTTACTTTCAACTCCTCCGATATGATCGAAGGAGTTACTTTCAAGTGCTCTGATATTTACTATGAGACTATTGGGCCCTTCGTTTTGATGGATAGAAGTTGCGTACGACATAATTGCAGATTTATTTTGGAGAACATAATGTGCAAGGTGTTGAGGAGCTAGATAGTGGACTAAAGAAAGAAAAAAAAAACGGTTGGAAGGACAACATAACATCAGTTTTGAGGAAAGAGGTTGTAACAAGACCAAGAAGAAGAGAGAACTCATGGGTTCTCAACCAAAAAACATAAATATCATATTATATATATGAGACTAATATTATTGTAAAAGGTTGTTATTGTTATTGTTTTTGTTGTTGTTGTTAGTATTGTTGTTGTGATGAGAGTCACTATTGTAATGGTCTATACTGTTAACATAGCTAAGTTTTGGATATTTGGGTAAGAACCAGACTATCAATGTATCAGGGTTTTGTATTTAGTATTCTGAATTTATTGAATCTTGATTTGTATTATGTTTTATGTATGATATACTTAAATTGATTCATTATGAATGGAGACGCAACTCTATTATATTTATTCTTAGTTAGGATATGTACAAAACTATTACAGGTTTAATCTATCATTCACAAGACTAATATGAATATTGATAACTCACAGGTCTATCTACGTATTCTCCTTACCCTTCCCTCTCCTTCTTGTCTTGGTTTCACTTCAGGTGAGACTTCTTCCCTTCCGGGAAGATGAAAATGTCAGTGCTCTAGAATACTTCGGTACCTTTTTTTGGTAACTTAAGAAGAACCCTGGTCTGATCACTTTTATGCCAACAAAATGGTTTTGTTGTGAGACCTATGTTTCAAAAGGGAACTTGTGAGGAGAATTCTTCCAAAGATCTATATATATGAGATTTGAAAATGGTGGGAAATAAATTGGGATGCCTTTATATGGAAGGAAGTGGATTTGCGAGGTAAAAGAAAGAGGGATACAAGAGATTTTGTCTTTTATTCGGAAAGATCGAGTGACTAGTATGAGATATTCTGGGTAAAATTCCCGGAAGAACTATTCCATTGGATAGATCGGCTCCAAGAAGCTCCAAAATTCCAAGTATGCATCAAGAAGACTTGTACTTGGGATACAGAGAAGATTGAAAAACTTCGTTATCTATACCACCAGATCACGCAAGCAGTCAATTTTTGGGTTAATACGACTCTAGAGGGATAGATCGTTGAATTCACGATTGAGAATCACCAATATTTTTCACCAGCAGAAGAAATTTTCAAGAAAGGTGCATGAGAAAGATTCTTGAGGGAAATTCCCCTATGGATCAAAGAATTCTTTATGGAGGAAGGGATGATACCTATTCTCTCGACTGACATAGAAGTCTAAACACCTACGCCTAGGGTAGGGTGATTTTGGGGTATGATCATGACCTGAGAAGGGGAAAGGGTTATTTGATAGATGGGGGAAGATCAAGAAATGAACATAAGAAATGAGCAGGCCTTAAGGATAAATTCCATTGTTGAGAACTGGTGGTGTAGAAAGGTAAAGAAAGAAGAGAAGAAATCTGAGGTGTTGCAGAAATAAATCGAATCGAGAGGAACAAATGAAAGAAAGAAGGAAGAGTTGAGTAAGGTAACAAGATAAGAAATATTGGTCAGTCTAAGATTACAACAGAGAGAAGTGTAGAGAGGAAGGAGTCCCTAGATGGATGGACAAGAATAAGAGTGTGGAGAAGCAAGGGAAGATGAATCAGGTTTGGACCTTACAGGAGATCAAGAAGGTTCAACCCAAATATCAGGAAACATCCGGAATTAGGCAGAGAAGGTTGCTCCAAAGGAAGAAAAAGAGACCGCCCAAATCAAAGAAACTCGTCCAGAAGTCAGTGGAACCAACCCGAATCACCCGTCCCCCAGGTGTCCTCTATACCCCTGGTACATTCTATGCCACCTAGGTATTCTATTTATATTCCATCACATCCAGTTAGTCATAATTAGTCTATAAGTGTAAATGTCGAGAGGATATTGGGATCTCTAGGCATCTCACAACTAGGAACGTTAGGTTTCATTCTAATAAGAGAAGTGAGACCCACAATGGCTGGAAATATGGGAGGATCGATCACTCAATACCTAGAATTATAGGGTAAAGGGGATGAATATGTAGAGAAACACTAGTTCTTATGTGAAGCCATTTATAGATCTAGAAGAACTCTTGATGCAAATAAGTTAGTAAAGTTTCAGACTACCTTGAGGGGTCATGTTCTCAAATTTTACATGAAGGATATTGAACTAGGGGTGCAAGGACAAGAGTTCACCCTTGGCCAAGTGTGTTTGAAGTTCAACTTCGAATTCAAACCACCTCAGTCAGAGAAACAAGCTCTCTCTAAGTTACAGGAGATTCAACAAAGGGAAGGAGAATATGCCTAGGAGTAAAATAAAAAATTTAAATATTTTATTGGGAGGCTAGCCCATCCAATTCACAAAGATCACCAGAGGGAAGGGTACATCCAAGGATTACTACCTCTGATGATAATTCCTTTAACACAACAACAGATAGCCACATTAACAGACGCCTTGTAATAGTTGATGAAGATCGAAGCCATGGCAGGTTATCTAGGGAGTCTAACAATGGATAGGCCTCCAGTAGATGCAAAATTTATCGAAACTCCAAGGACAAATATCGGCGCTAATAGAAAATATCCAACAATTAACCACACCAAGACCAGGATGACCTCAAGTTTGGTGCACAGGATCCTACAAAGAAGGGAATATGGAAAATGAATTTTTTTGCATGAAGGGAATGGGACCTCCCCACAATCTGATGGGACCTTCTTCAGGACCAATGGGAGGAGTTGCACAAGTATTAGTGACTCCACCATTCCACACACCCGAGTTATACAATACCTTCCCAGGTGCTCAAGCATATCAGACAATTGAGTATTGCGAGATTTGTCGGATACATCGACATGCACTGAGGCAGTTTCCTATTATGCAGAAGTATATGACTACTCCCAATAAAATACATTGTGAGTTATGCACATCTACGACCCATGCTAAAAATCAATGTAGATCAATGGACACACTTGCTGACATATTAGAACTGACAACATTAAGAGTAAATGAAACCCCCTAAGGGCCTGTAAGAGGCTAGGGAGGTGGGGTTGGAGGTGGATTCAGAGGAGGAAGAAATAGAGGTAGAGGGTCGAGCAGATGATACAACTACAATGAGAAAGGTCACTTGGCCAAATAATGCCCTCATCCAAGATGACCATGATGCTCTCACTACAGGAATAATGGGCATGCAACTGAAGACTACCCAGAACTAGTCGTGAAATGGGAAGATAGGGTTCGTCAACGAGACGATAATTACATAATATCATAAATGAAAATCAGAATTTAGGTTCAGCTACTTAATATTAACATTGATACTCATGGAGGAGCAAAAAATGGGGAAGATGCAAATAGTCAACCCAAAATTCAGAAAGTTGTTCCTAAAGATGACAGGTATGACCCTCTTAAACAAAATTTGTTTTTTTAAGATACAATATAAATATTTAAGATCATCCCCACTTTATAAATAATTGATAATCCCCCTGAAGTTTCATATCAACCTAATCTTGTGCAAGCCCCTACCTCACCACTAGCACCTAGAAATTTTTCAATCCCAGGGAGACACCCTGAGTAGTCTCAAAGTGTAGTCAATCATTGGTTTCAATTATTATTTGATATCCTAGGGGATGACCAACTTACTGAGAAGTTGAGAAACATTGTGTACCTAATTTTGGGAAATGAGGGAACCCTAGAAGCCATAGTAAGGACCAACCTCCCTAAGAAGAACACCCAGAGAATATAAAGGAGAAAGGTGCAAACAAGAAAAGAATTTAGGTTAGAATCCATGCTAGATGATTTTCAAATCAAAGACGTCATGCTAGATTTAGGATAATATGTAAAAATCCTACCCAAAAAGACATGGGAAGCTTTGGAAAACCTCAGTTAGTATATTCCCTCATCTAGTTGATAATGGAAAACTAGTAATGCATTTTACCAGTAGGAAAGATGGAAAATGTGGAAATAGAAGTCGTGGGAATTAAGACCACAACTGATTTTGAGGTAACTAAAATCATGGGAGATAAGGATCCCTACCCTTCTCTACTTGGGATTGATTGGGCATACGACAACTATGTTATCATTGATCTAAAGAGGGACACCATGACATTTGAAGCAAATGGGATAAAAGTAGTCCAACCTTTAGATCCATGTTTAGGGCCTAGGTACACTGAACCAGTGGACCACAATATCGATTCAGAGGCTCTTGACCAATTATACACCATAACAGCAGGAACGACAGCAGATTACACAAATCCTAGTGCAAATGGAGTGGTAAGTTGGAGAATCATACAATATGCATTGGATGACCTAGTGTCCTCGCAAGCCCTAAAATACTACACAAGCCCTTTTGATTTCATAAGGGTTCTGATTGAATATATCTCTAAGAAACTCCCAACCTTTGAGCCTACCTTTGGCCTCGCCCCAAAATTCCCAAAATTTACTCACAGAAAGCCCTATTTTTTTTAAATAATGGAAGCTTTCAATCTAACTCCTATGAACACATAAGAGGAGTTATTATTAACTCCTATGATGTCTTTGAGAGAGTTGAATACTTTTCCTCCGATCAATTAAAAGTACTTGAAAACAACCCTTCCAACCATATCGGAGGAGTTACTTTCAAATCCTTTGATATGATCGGAGGAGTTACTTTCAAGTTCTCTGATATTTACTATGAGACTTATGATAAGTCCTCCGATGACCCATCGGGGAAGTTGAGGTTAACCCCTCCAACCTCATCGTAAGAGTTCTTACTAAATCTTCTGATGCAATCGGAGGAGTTTTCCTTAACGTTTTTTATCGCCATTCTTTCAACCTTATGGGAGAAGTTATTTCCTTAGCCTCTGATTTCGACTTTCAAGCCTAACAACTAGCCTTTTGCCTCCAAAATTTTACCAAGGTGCTTAAGCATTATCTATTTTCAACCTTCTTAGCTACATTTAAATGGGTACATTGCATCTTGTTATATTGTCCTAAAAGTATATTTTTGGTAGGTAAAAACATGTCACCATGGAAGAAGACGATAGGAAAAGTTTTTGGAGTTGAGCCCCCTGGTAGCTCCCAACAAACAGGAGAGGTTGAAATAGTTGGGGATATATATGACATAAATGAACTTTTGGAAAAGGAAGGATAAACTTTGTAATAGGGGGAAGTGTACTACATGTTTAATAATTCAAATTTCTATACAGAAGAGAAAGATCCAGATGAACTCTAGGTATTCAAAAATATCATAAAATCAAGGATCTTTAGGGTGGCATCACACCCAACGGTCTTCCCTTGCGCAAATGTCATTTCATGGATTTTGAAGAACATCAACATAAATATTTGATATGTCTGCATTGCATGAAAGGAACCTATTTCTTCACTTCGACCAAAATTTCTAGCTAAATGTTATCACATTGAAGAAGGTAATAAAATATTGGATATCAAGATCCTCAGTGAATTTGAATATACACCGAAAGACTTGTTTCCAAAATAGTATAGGGAGGAAAAACAATTTCAATACATACCTAAGAGTCGGTACCCCACGACTAACTTAAGAAGGTCATTTCAGTATTTGGTGGCCATGATGTGAAGGTTATACAGGGATCCAGATGCAACTCAATTATCCCTATCATACATGCCCTTGATTTATTTCGATGCAGTTGTAGGTGTTTCATTCAATTGGGCAGATATATTGTCTCAAAACATCTTTTTTTCCATCTCTACTGTAACACAAGTATGACCAAGAAAATTTTCCAGTTTCCATATGTCCTCGTACCTCCTAGACATAATATGATCAAACCATAAGTATCCAAACATGGGGTGGATTTGGTTTCCAGTCAATGCCTCAATCCATATCTATTGCAAAGTTCTCTAGTATAACAAATATCGTATGGAATACCAAATAATTTGTGAACACTTCCTTTCTCCTTTATATAAATTTATCTTTTGCACCACTCCCCCTTGTATGACTGACAAAGCCATAGCAGTCATAAGAAGAATCTAGGACTGGTATATAATGGATCATGGAACTTATATAAGGGTATATGGTGCGATGAATCTGCCTCCCCTAATTCCACGATTTGTACCTAACAAGATCATGCTTCAGAAAGTGGCATACTAGACTATTATACATGGGGTTGGAGGAATGTTCTAGAGGTTTAAGAAAGCAATCTGGAACCCACTACCTTTATACGTTGGAAACTATTTCTTCGATAATACTAAACAATCCCATGTATAGGCAGACATATTACTTTCTTATCACTTTGGAGAACAAAGATTCAAAAGACATGATCCTACAAATATCGTAAGGGGGCACTTCAATAGCATCAAGCTCCCTTATGAGTAAAGTATTGAAATATTGGAAGAATAGGAGGTGCATCAAAATGATAGAACATACGATGATGTCATTTCCAACAGGTTTGGCCATCCAAAGGTAAGGATCATTGACGAAGAAGAAACAAGAGAGGAGGCCAAAAAATAAGAAAAAAAAAGGAATCCTTGAGATATTCTCCCATATCTATCTCAATTCATTCTGGATAAATAAAAGGTGTTGAAAAATAAAAATGATTCCAAGAAGAAGCAAAAATTTTATACCAACAAAGATAAAGGAAAAGATAAAGCCAAAGCAAAAGATGAAGTAGAAAGAGAAAAAGAGACGGCAGAGGCAGTGAAAGTGATGCAGGAGCATCATACGCAGCTAGCCAAGCAAGCATAAAGGCGGAAGATAGTTGGAAAAGCACCAATGCACATTTTTAAATGTTTTGAAAAATTAATGAGAATATATTAATGTAATAGCTAGGGGAAGTGTACTTACATTTATATCTTGGAGTTTTGAATAGATCTTGAGATATTTCTCTCATCTGTCAAATGTAATAGGCATTTAAGACTGTTTAATGAAAGTAGGTAGATTTGATTTAATAGATTAGACAGTTTATAAGCGTAGGAGGGAAAATAGATATAGACACCCTCACCCTTGTCTCATTGTAACAAGGAACATTATCATCATTCAGATTTGATAAGCTGTAGAGTTGTAGAGAAGAACCCATGTATAGGAACACTTGAGTTAATATATAAACTTTGACTCAATTTCAAGGTGTTATGATGCTTATTGTTTACATTAGTTAAATGGTATGTTTACAGTGGTTTTATTTCTCTGTTATGCATTTTATTTCAATGATGTGTCATGTCTATGATTTCATGTTGAGTGTATGAAGTCTGAGAGAGGAGAAGAATGAGTTTCAATTGTTTCTCTTCATGAGAATTCCTACAAAGAGTGTAGTGAACGTCCGCAAGGTGTGTGTTGACGAGGATCTAAGTTTTATCTCAGAAATCTCAGGAGAGATATCGTTGTTCTCATAACCAGCAAAAGTGCAGGTAAGGCATAGATCCGTGCAAGGTGAGAACAGGATGGTTGAAGCCTTAGAACTTACCAACTAAGATGAAGGTTGAAGGACTACTTTTGCAAAGAGTGCACAGGGTCGAAGACTCAAATATTGATGTTGTGAAACGCGACATGTATTTGGAGTAGGACTGTGGTCATGGAGGAAGCATTCACATGGACCGATATTTGGTCAAGGTAAAATCGTTGTTGAGCCCATTTCGGGGTTCGGGAAGTAAAGGAGGCAGTGATTTTGGAGTCGAGAGTTTCAAACTCCTGGTTCGTGAAATCCCAAAGAGCAAAAGGAAAATTCCCGAAAGGTTGAGGGACAATAGTCGTTGGGCCCCAATCGGGTTTCGGGGTTTTGGGACTCAAGGGGTAGAGTTTCATAGTCAACACAACTCCAAAAATCATGAAGAGAGAAATGTCGAAAGGTCAAAGGAGTGGCCAAGGTTCAGTGAAAATCCTGAAAGGCCGTCGATCTCACCAAAGGAGAAATTTTGAAGTTCGGGGAATGGAGTGACCAGTGGTTGGGGTCGTTGCATTTCAAACTCCTAGTTACTGAAATCTTGAGACAACCAAGACCATTGGATCGAGGGAGGCTCATAGCCGTCGATCTTGTCTAAGGGATCGATTTTGGGTTTCGGGGTTTGAAGAGTCAAAAGACTCGACTCTCTTGCATCGTTGAGTCACGAAATGTGAAAAGAGTCTCTTGGCTTGGCCGAAGGTCATATCTGGTGGTCATGTGGAGGTGAAGACTCATTCCTGGTGCATGTTGTGTAGGTGGGGTTTTCATGAAGGACCTGTGGATCAGATTCATGAGGTTCCAGTGAGGGCCTGAAAGAACTATTTTAGTTCTATGAATTCGAGGAAGACCGATCTTGTGCGGATCTTGGCCTGAGGGTCGGGGGTCTACACCAGTTGTGGTATCAGAGCCTAGAACAAATTCTTTTCTTTATTTAGTAGAGAAAAAAGAGGAAAATTTTTCAGCCATGCCGCCGAGAAGAAGAGATAGGAAAATACCTGATCCAACAGTCGAAAGAGAAATGTGTGAGTTACGTTCCTGGCTTGATGCTTTGGAGATAGCACAAAGGTGCAAAGTTGACGTTGGGGATATCAGCGAAGATGAAAGTGAAAATAAAGTTGGAAACGAAGGAGAAGAAGTTGAAGTCGCAGATGCTGCAGAAGAACACCTATTCAAAGTTGTTGCAAGGATAGGTGCTAGGGAAAAAATGGACATTCCAGTGTACGAAAGAAACTTGAATGTTAAATAACTTCTAGACTGGATTAGAGCTCTAGACAAATACTTTGACTATGAAGATGTCGAGGAAGATAAGAAATTCAAACATGGCATTGTTAGACTTAAAGGGCATGCAACATTGTGGTGGGATGAACTGCAGGCTGATAGACGCTGCAAGGGCAAGCAGAAAATCAAAAGCTGGGATAGAATGGTTGCAAAGATGAAATCCAAATTTATACCCATGGATTATCAAATCACTCTGTTTCGGAGGATGCAGAATTTGAGATAGAAGCTGACGTCAGTGAAGGAATACACTGAAGAATTCTATAGTATAAACATCAGAGCAGATCATCGATAAAGCGATGATGAAAACATTGCCAGGTACATGAATGGTATACGATATGACATTCAATATGAGATGGGCATGATGACCATTTGAAATGTGGAAGATGCTTATCAGATAGCTCTGAAAGCTGAAGAGAAGTTGAGCTGGAAGCAAGGTCAAAGAGGCCGAGGTAGAAGTCAATCCAAAGGCAAAACAACTACCCAAGACAAAACTTAGAAACCTAAAGAAGAGTGGAAGAAACCTCAACCTCAACCTGAGAGAGGAGGAATCTCACAAGGAAGGTAGTATGCTGATAGAAATACTTTTCCTCGAGCCATAGGAAGAGGAAGAGGCAGAGGAGGCGAAGTGAAATGCTTCGTCTGTGGAAAAATCAAACATAAATCCTATGAGTCTCCAGATAAGAAGAAAGATGGTGGTGAAACTCACATTGTCGAAGCTCAAGGATGGAATGTTGAGGCAGAAGACATTGAGGGCGAAAGATCTTTGATGATAAGGAAAGTTCTCTTGAGGCCGGAGAAGGAGGCAGAGAACCCAGCCCACAGAAACAGTTTGTTTTGGACTGCTTGCAAAACTAAGGATAGGGTATGCAAGGTCATAGTGGACAGCGGTAGCACAAAAAATATTGTATCTACAGAGATGGTAGAAAAGATGGAGTTGAAGACTATTGTACATCCAAGCCCATACAGAGTTTCGTGGCTACAAAAAGGACATCACGTAAATGTCACTAAATAGTGTTTAGTTGAATTTAAAATATGAGGATATAAAGATTAAATATTATGTGATGTCATTCCCATGGATGTTTATCATCTATTGTTGGGTAGACCGTGGCAATATGACAGAAAGGTAGTTCATGATGGGAGAAAGAACATGTAGACCCTGGAAAAAATTGGTAGGACTCACATGTTGTTGCCGATTAAGGATAAAGAAGTGAAAACAGAGATGAGAAACATTGTACTTCTCATGAATGGGAATGAACTTCTTAATGAGGTTAAGAAGAAGGAAGACACATGATTTATTGTGGTAAGGAAGCCCAAAATTGTTTTGACCAGTACGAGAATAGATGATTTACCAGAAGAAATCCAGGAGTTGTTGGGAGAGTTTGCTGATGTAGTGGTGGACGAACTACCTTGTTCGTTGCCACCTATCAGGAGTATAATTCATCATATTGATCTTATACATGGAGCCAATTTTCCGAACAAAGTAGCATATCGGTTGACGCTGCAAGAAAATGAAGAAGTTAAGAGACAGGTCCAGGACTTAATGGACAAAGGATTGATTTGATAAAGCTTGAGTCCATGCATTGTTCCGATAGTCCTCAGCCCTGTTAATTTTTCAAAATCCCAACCCAGTTTCAGTCTCGCTGTCTTTTTAGTCAAATTTAAATGCCAAACTCAGTTTCACCATTGTTTCAACATATGTTACAGCCCGGTGTTTCAGCATATACTCAGCCTGGTGTTTCAGCATATACTCAGCCTGGTGTTTCAGCTTATGCTACAGCCTGGTGTTTCAGCATAAGCTACAGCCTGGTGTTTCAGCTTATGCTACAGCCTAGTGTTTCAGCATAAGCTACAGCCTGGTGTTTCATCATATAAAAAACTTAACAGAAAATAAATTTCAGAACTAAAACATGAGGATTCTGAACATCATTTTCAACGTAGAAATAAAATATCAGCAATATGTAAAACTCAGAAAAATATAGGCACAAATATATTTGGTCTAACTTCGACCCTGGAAAAACCCACAAGGGGAAAACCAGTTAGAGAGGGCTTTGTATTATTTATGAGCTTCTGAGAAATTATTTTACAGCATATTCATCTTCAGATATTTACACAAACTTATCTAGACATTCATGTAGCTTTGCTCCTCAATTTCTGAACCAGAAATTCGTACAACTGTACGGAAATTAATGTTGTACGGACTGTCTCGAAATTTGTGCCAAAACTCTGCTAAGACTGTACAGAATGTATGGAAATACACTCAGAAATATATTACAGAAGTTACCTCAATTTTTGTGCCAACAAATGTTGTATGGAAACCTTGGAATGCATGCCAATACTCTCAGAAATTGCAGTTGTTGTCCTCCTCAATTTCTGTGCACATTACATGCTGTATGACCTCCACAAATCCGTATGGTACGACCTGTTCTTCCTTGCTGTCTAAAATCCGTACTTCTCTTTTCTTTGGGATGCGTTCTCTCCTTCAGCAAATGCTGTCTCTTTTCTCAGCTTGACCTCTCTCTTGCTCTCTCTTGTTCTCTCAACAAGAATGCTTCAGCTCCCTTGCTCTTGGCATCTCACCAAGAGTCTCTTGCTCTCTCAACAAGACTGTTGCTGCATAAACTTACCTTGCTATTGGCATATCACCAAGATCCTCTTGGCCTCTCACCAAGATTTCTCCAACTTCTTACCCAAGAATGGGTGTGCCCACTTGCCTTAATCAACCTCATGAGGGAAGGTGAGGAGTTTTCTAATCTAACGACTGAGATTAGATTAGATGGGTGGCTGAGATTTGGTGTCTCTTCACTCACCCTCACTTTAATCATAAAGTTATCTTTTAATTTGCATCTCACAAATTAATTTGACAAAGACCCACATTCGGCAATTTCTCCCCCTTAGGTTCCTAGGGAAGAGAAACACTTGCCTTGGTACATTATTTTAATTAAAAATTTAACACTCCCTCATACCGAGGAAAGTGTTACTCACCACTCCAAGCTTGTCCCTGAAAAATACAAACTTGCCCATGTTCAATTCCTTGGTGAGTATGTCTGCAACCTGCTCCTCAGTAGATATGTACTGTAGCTCCACAACTCCTCTCTAAACATAATCACGGATGAAGTGATACCGAATCTTGATATGCTTAGACCGGTCATGAAAAATTGGATTCTCCGAGAGTTTAATGCAACTCTGATTATCTCAGTAAATCACGGTAGGCCTCAACTGCACACCGAACAATCCAATCAGCATCTTGCGAAGCCAAAGGGCCTCACAACTAGCCTGAATGGCTTCCATATACTTAGCCTCTGCCGAACTCAAAGCAAATGACTTTTGCTTTCGATTGAACCAAGACAAAACTGTTGATCCCAATCCAAAGAAACACCTTGAAGTGATTTTCCTGTCACTGACACATCCTACCCAATCTGAGTCTGTATAGCCAACCAGACGAACTCCATCTCCTCTATGATAGTCCAGACCATAATCTATCGTACCACAAAGATACCTGAGGACATGTTTTGCTACTACCCAGTGCACTCTCCTCGGCTCCACCATGAACTGACTGAGAGTGTTGACAGCAAAACAAATATCTGGCCTGATATTGACCAAATACATCAATGACCTGATCAACTGATGATACAAAGTGGAATCCACCAACTGTGACTCAGAAGCATGAAGCTTCTTCCAGTTGGTAATCATGGGAGTGGTCATGGGCCTGCTATCCCCCATCTGAAATCTGCTCAGAATATCACACACATAATTCCCCTGTCCCAGGAAGATGTGTCCAGGCTCCTACCAAACCTCCAATCCCAAAAAGTAATGAATCAGTCCAATGTCTACCATCTAGAACTCTGAAGCAAGGCTTTCCTTGCAGCTGCTGATGAGTCTCTCTGCCCCTGTAATAAAAATTTCATCCACATACAACAGAAGAATGAGAGGATCCTCTCCAACCACAATGAAGTATAGGTTGGGATCCACCTCACTCTTCTCAAAACCCAACTGCTGCAAATAGGCATCTATCCTCGAATACCAAGCT